>JAVJHY011480902.1:0-60168 GCA_035593235.1 Phascolosoma agassizii | reverse complement strand
GTACCTTTTTATTTTCCCAGCTAAAAAACAACCTCTATGCATGCTTTTCTGCTAACTCAACGAAACAACTTCAGAAACTATAGTCGCAATTCTGATAAAAACAGGAGGAGATCGGGAGGTCTGATCTTGTTTTCACGATAGAGTTCCATCCAAAGCATGAGTCTAACCCATACATTGTTGCACTGATTACTTTAATAATTGACCAAGCAAATCAATTTAAGTAATGACATACTTTGCATTCTATTATCACTAATTAAGGAAATCTAAGTCATGATGTGTCCAATTTGCGGCGTCGATGTGGGTGAGCTCGCTCGACTATGCGACACGTGCCAAGGTAAGCAATCAGTTCAACGTGGGAATTACGCTTTCGAAGGGACACCTACTAAACAACCGTCGAATGAGATTCAAGGTTCCACTGGCTCCTATGAACACGCAGGATTTTGGTTGCGTTTTCTTGCCATGTCAATCGACATATCGCTACTTGGGATGTGCTACTATTTAGTTAATTACTTTTTGTTTGGAGTCTATGACTGGGTAGCTAATTTTTTCGTACCCGCCATGGAACCCCAGGATATTAGCAGTGGATTTTTCGCTACACTCATGTTTGGTTATTTTGGAGGCATGTTAGTGTGGGCAATTGTTACTTGGCTACTCTGCTTAATTCTTGGCCAACTTTACTATCCTCTTATGGAATCATCGTCAGTGCAAGGAACTCTTGGTAAGAGGTTCTTTGGCCTAATTGTTACAGACTCTGAGTTTAAGCCTGTTTCGTTTAAAAGATCTTTTGTCAGGAATCTGCTAAAAGGAATTCCGATATTTATTTATATTGTTATTACTGGCATCGGTATGTTGGTACCCGTGTTGTCTTCTAAGTTTGATATATCAATTCTCTATTTTCATGCGAGCGCTGTTTTTCTACTCTTTATGACGAGCGCTTTGGTGTATTTCATGGCTGCCGTTACTTCCAATAAGCAGGGACTCCACGATTTGATAAGTGGCTGTTATGTAGTAAGGAACGAGTCAATATCCGGTTTACGACTTGTAATTGGAATAATACTAGCACTCGTTCTACCTTCCTTAGTGCCGAAGAGTTCTAATAAAAGCGATACCTCTTCAACGATAAGGGTAAAGAAATATGAACGGATCGACCGTAATATAAATTCAACCAATGCCACCATTAAACCTAAGATAACCACAAACCAACAAGTTTCCCGTAAAATAGATAACGTTTCTTCTGCACCACCACCACCACCACCACCACCAGAAAAAAGTTTTAAACCACTGGAGAAAAGTAAAAGTACATTCGCAGTAGACGACATGATGTTCGATGTTGGTTCTAGCGTTGTACTTTTCTATCCATCCCTAAATAAAGTTAGTATTGGCTTTTACGTACAAAAAATATCTCAAAAGGATATAAGTAGAATTAAACGAAACAGATACCTATGGTCCTCTCAAAATAAGATATTACCTGAGGTAACAGTTACGTTCGCATTTCATAAATCTGCCAAGATTGCTGATATAAATAAACTTGACGCTTATTACCTGAGTATTCAAAAGAAACATCTTGGTATTATGATGTCGATGGAAAGTTCTGTTAATCTTTCTCCAAAACTTGACGACGTGGGTAATAATATTAAGCTCTCAGGAAAACTAAAAAACAAAGCTCGTATTGTTGGGTCATTTCGCGGTTTAGAAAAACACAAAGAGACAAATTCTGTTGTTAGGTGGAATTTACTAACTGACACAGAGATGCATGTGATTAACTAAATTTGACTACATTTTTGTGTTCAGTCAGCGTTGTTTGCGCTATGAAACTTGTCTCGCAGAATGCAATATTCTCGGAACTCAGGGTGTTCCTTGAAGTGGCTGAGTTCGATGATATCGGCGAGACAGGCTATGCAAATACAGTCAAGTTTAACATACCCGTCTTTTCCCTGGACATGGTCAGTGGGGTGGATGTACAGATAGCGCTGCAGTAACTTTGAGGATAAATCCTCAAAGCAATACTGGCATTGATAGTCAGCCTGCTCCATTCGAATTCGACAAATCTCGAGCCAGTCAGCAGGATACATGTCCTTGGTGAAACCGTAGTCTTTGGAGAGAACACCCTGGGAGTTCCACGACTGCATTAGGTTAACATCGAAGAACATCTTAAGATCAAACGTTTCCTGGGTTTCGCCATAAGCATCGACTAAGAGTGAGGTCGCCTTGTAAAGACAGTTTGTGCAAACGTAAAGCTGCTGATTTTCAATTTCCTGGTATACTTCAGGAGTGTCTGTAGTGTCTGTTTCCGAATCAACCTCACTGACAATACGGTAGAAAAACTTTCCGCTGGTACGTCTCGAGATTCGATATGGCTCGTTCCATTGTTCACGTTCGGCAAGGCTCACAGTATTGCAGCGCATCAGGTGGTAATGATGAAACTTCATTATACTTTGAGAGTCGTCATAACCCTCTCGTGCTAGATTTGCTTTTTGTGCCTTAGAAAGCTGAGCTGCAAAATCACCGACATAGGCAACGACCTTGGTAGCAATCCCGCTTTCGGGTTCTATATAAAAGATTCCGTCTTGAGTGAACACAGTGTTTTGTGAGTCAAGTAATAATCCGCGTTGTGTAAGGTCCTCATCAAGACTTTGTAATTTATTTGCAAAAATCAGAGGAGAAAGGTTTTCAATCGCTCTTTTTAATCTGGGGAATTTAGTTAGTTTCATGCTTGAGCGTCTATTGGATCTATAGAGTGAATTATCTCTCTAATTTTCTCATCTGTTTTTGTGCGAACCTTGAACTCAACTCGTCGTGAACGCAGGGCGTCCTCCGCTCCGTCCACTGTGACGGGAGTTGCAAAGGCCAGACCGTTAGCGCGAAGTACCTTTGTGAGCCAAGTCTGATGTGAGGTTACGTGTGAGAGTCGAAAGCAGTAATCCAGTATGGCAAACGACCGTTTTTGTGAAAGAAGTGCGTTGTTAAGATATCGCTCTTTTAAGCTGCTGCTCTTCTCCCAGCTACTCGAAGTGTGGCCCTCGATGCGCATCTCTTGAATATTGTCCCGATATCGCTCACTCGCGAGTAATTTAACGTAACGGGGAAAGAACTCTGTGAGCACCTTTTTGAACTTTTTTTTAATTCGCATGCTGCCTTGGTCGAACAGCACATCTGGTTCGTGAAAGCGAATCGTGCCGTCGTCGAGAATCTTGGCATCCCATCGCTTCAGGTCGGGTGCAAACTCTTCGATGAGGCTTCGGTATAAATCTTCTTGATAGTCCTTGTAAGTGAGCGCAATACGTTCGACGGCCTCTTTTTCTTGATTGACTTGAAGCATGAAAACAACTGCAATGAATAGGAAGACCATCATCAGGCCAGTCATCATATCCGAGACACTAATCCAAACGCTGTTTGTGTTGTCAATCATTGCTTCTTCGTAACATATTCGAATAGTGAACGATAATCCTGTGCGAATTGGTTCGTAATTGCTGTAAGCATTCGTTCCAGTTCCCCTAGCGCTTTTGGAAGCTGCTGCTCAATGTCATCGGTCAGACGCAAAAGCGATTTTGATTGTTTGCCTACCGATTCTTGTATGACCCCGGAGAAATTATTTAAGTTATCTGTAGAATGTGTAATGGCTTCTTGCGTACTAGTTAAGAAAGTGGATGCCTGTTTGCCGAGTTCTTTACAACTCGAGAGGTGATTTTCAAGGGTTTGGATTTGCACATCGTATGTTTTTATGAGAGTTCCCACTTCTTGGCATACTTTCTGGGTTTTTTCATTGCTTTTAGTCAGCTCGCTTGCCGCAGTGCACGATTGGTCAAGTGATTGCATGATTTGTTTCAAGCTTTGTTCAGAGCTTTCGATGTGTTTTTTGTATTTTTGTTGCCACGTGATAAGTTTGTGGCAAGCGGAGTTTAGCTCTTTGAAATTATCGCCGAATTGAGCTGTAAGATTCTGATTGAAATCGGTTATGATTTTCTCTAGCGCTTCAATAACTTCTTGGGTGGCACCTTTTGCCAGTTCGGTGAGTGCTCGGTCGAGCGAGATATTAATTCTCTCTAGTTGATCTTTGAGAAACAGCTTCATGTCATCAAACTGTCGAACCAGCTCGCCAGGCTCCTGCAATGCAGTAACAATAGCGCCCATCTTCTCGTCGATGCTGTGGAGCACTTCTTCATCCTCCACCGCTCCTGAGAATAGCTTTCCAGCAATTGACAATAGCAATGAGAGAAACATTCCGAGCACGGAACCGGCAAAGGCGAATCGCAACCCCTCGAGAAGTTTCGGAACGCTAGCGGCGATGTTCGACGAATCAAATCCATAAAGACCGATAAGCACACCGACAAAGGTGGCAAAAAGTCCCATGCTGACAATTGTCGTGGAGAAAGAAATATGCCTGCAACGAGCAAACCTAAAACGGGTGGCAAGCAGTCCGAACAGATCGATAGAAAACAGAACTAGCATCAGAATGGAGCATGATAGGAGTACGTTATCGTGCAAGATGTGTTCGAAGTATTGTACGATCAAGATGCTCTCTCTCCTCTTCATTAAACGCTCCGATGCCGGAACGCTTAGCTGATGAATGTTTCTACTATACAGTTTCGGTGGTTTTTGACATGGCCTGAAGTGGAAAGTTCATTGGCACTCGATTAAGGCATATCATAAGTCAGGCGTATTATCTAGTACTTAAAAAACTAGTACGGGGTTACTTTTAAACTGACGTAAGTCCTTGAAATTTTTAGAATCAGCTCATATCTCATACATTGAAGTCCTATTAAAAAGTAACCGCGTACTAGTTTCCATACTAGTTTTCACGCGTAATGGTTTTCACGTACTAGTTTTCAAAGGAAAGCCGTGCGGAGCGGTTGCTGTTGTAGAGGCGAGTGCGTGTGTTGCACAACTTCGATGGTTTTACCTTGAATCAGATATGAGGACAAAAAGTCACCGAAGAGAACCGGGAGCTCGATTGAGAAACGTTAAAAACTCGGGACTCTCGAGAACAGCTGGTTTCCACCGGGCACTCATTGTTTTTGTTTCATCTGTTGTGACAATTACAGAAGGACATAAGTAAATACAAAATCATTCATTATTTCAATCCCGACATTAAATCGGAATTGAGCTTTGTAAGCATCGCTTAGGTCAGTCAGTAATTTACCTTCAAAAGTATGCTTAGAGTTAGAATGAATGTAGGATAACTCTACATCCGTAAAACCAATTGGGCACTGGCATAACGGGTGAAACGCTTTAAACACACTTTCCTTTGCAGAAAATAGGAAAATGCCCTTGTCTGCAATTTCGTTCGAACAACTTCTCACCCACTTTAACTCGCTTTCTGTGCATATTCTCTTGACGATTCTCTGAGAGCCATCGCCGTCGAGTTTTTGCAAGTCTATGCCTATCCCGCCTATTCCATTAGCGACATCGGATTTTGCTAGAGCTACTATAGCAAAATCTGAGCAGTGCGTAATCGAACCAATAATGCCTTCAGGCCAAATGGGGGCTCTTGAGGGTGATTTAAGTATTGGGGGTGGTTGCGAATAACCAAGTTGCTTAAGAGCCGTGTTTGCCGCCATTCGCCCCATTGCAAACTCTCTACATCTCTTTGAAGTGGCGTTTGGGCTAAGTATTTCTCTTTCTGCTGGATGCAGTGCGTAATTCGATTCGTCCTTAGAAGAGACGACAACAAACGCAAATTCTTTTCCAAAAGGTGATGTAATCATTGTTGACAATAATGTGGTAAAATCGGCTCGAATGCAAAGAGGATTTCTCCTGTTGGGATTGCTCAATAATAAGTATAACATGATTATTACACTATACATATTGATTTCTAGAGGCTGCAAATTATGAACGATTATACTTTTGATACCGAATTACAATACCTCTGTATTATGCGTCATGGAGAAGCAAGGTTAGTTGGAAATGACACAACGCCCTCATTAACTGAACGTGGAAAAAACGAGGTACGACAAGTATCGGATTGGATATCCAGTCGAGCACTTCAGGTGGAAGAAATTCGCCACAGTGGAATACTTAGAGCTCAGCAGACAGCAAACATTGTTAGTAAATGTCAGCCACAGGCAAAAGTCGTTGCTGGTAGTGGGCTAACTCCCAATGATGCTGTTATTCCGATTGCAGAATCTCTTGATGGTGAAAATCACTCAATTATGATTGTAAGCCATTTGCCATTTGTGGGTCTTTTGGCTAGCTATCTTGTCGATGACAAATCAAACCAAGAGGCTATAGGATTCCCGACGGCAGGCTTAGTCGTATTAGTTCGAGAAAATGACCGTTGGGACATTTTGGCCGAAATTTCTCCGGCCAAAACAACCTAGCTAGCTATCGATAATATTGAACGATATCTCTTAAGCGAAATTGAACATCACTCAACGCACCGCTACCGCCAAGGGATTCATCATAGTGTATTTTTCCTGAACCTGTCAGAACTAATCTTTTTGCTAGTAGAGCACCGCTATAGTTAAAATTACCGAGAACATTTACCTGTGCATTGGGAGCTACCAGTGCTACGTTCATGTCAGCGTTACCATTTAATGTAAGATCATCCGCGCCGAGATAATACAAACGAAATTGAACAGGTCGTCCAGGGACATTTAGACTTTGATTGCCATTTAATGTATCCCCTATAATCTTATTGACATATATTTCGACAACTCCTCCCGCTGGGTTTGGCTCAATTTTAAGTTGCGAGGTACTGTTGTTTTGAAGGTCAAGCGTTTGAATATAATATGGAGAATTGGTCGAATCTAGAGTCAAAACGGTATTAGAGCTAACGGTTATTTGCTGCCAACAGCGATCGACTGGTATTACATCAGTGTCTGCTAGGTTACTGTCTATGACCGATAGTGTGGTATCGACAGAGACGACTACAGGAGGTTGTTGATTCGGACAATAAACATTCCAGGCGTCAAATTGTTCGAGCAGTGGAACTCCACACTGAAGACCCGTGCATTTCTCGCCATGATTGGGACATCCTGAGATAAAGTCTGCGCAAACATCTCCTCCGAAAGGAGAACCTTCTACTATGTCACCATTTGTGCGAAGGGAACCATAGATTGCCTCTGTTTTATGAATCTGTGAAGTCGAATTTGAACCAGCCGGGCAATTGGCTTTTTTGATTGCTGAAGTATACATGCCATCAGCGGAGTCATAAGAATCACATTGTTGGCGAAGTTCTAGATAGTCTTCACCGTAAATACCTAAGTCAAATAGATGAACAATATCTGCAACAATGGTGCCGTAAATATGAGAACCCTGATCTGTCGCGGTCATTGCATCAATTCGGTAAATTGGGTAGAAATCTGTCTCAGGTACTGGATTAGGTGGTGGGCCGTAGTCTTTAGATGGAGTATCAGCAATAGCATCTACTAGAGTGAGTCGAACGATAGACTCGCCGAAGTCTCCACTGTAAAAATTACTCTGTACGTTGAAAGAAGAATTAGTTACTATATCCTTGCTCGGTGGAAAGTTGTCGGAGCCAAGGGATGATTCTGTGACTACAAAAAGAGAGTCGTTTGTTCCAATTGCCTTTAGTTTAGTGGGAACTGAAAAGATAGATCCTTCATTGTCTCCCTCTAGTGGGTCTGTGCGATCGAAGTGTGTATAGAACTCCTCTTTGCGAAATGGTGTCACTACCCTTTGAGAATTAGTTCTTAACCAAGATAATACTTGGTTAAGAGTCTGCTCGGATTCGTTGTAGAGAGTTGTTCTAACCTCCGTTGCATGCATAGTTCTGATGTTTGCCGATGAAATCGAAAGAGAACCTACGACTACCACAGCAGCGACGGCCATAAGAATAATTACAGTAATCAGTGCATAACCACTTGAATCTGTCATTGGCTTTCTGTTATATCTCATGATGCAATAACCTCATCTGTCTCTAGTCTCTATTTAAAATCAAGTTTCTAAGTGCTACAATCTGTGTTGCAACAGCAGTGTATGTTGTATCGTTTGTTGTAAGAACCTTACTTGAGCGCACAGAGGTAGTTACGCGAATCGATGCCAAGTCATTTGCTATTACTATTGGTGTTAAGGGTAGCCCTATCGCAGTTCCGGTTCTATCCAAATATTCAAGAGTAAATGTTGAATTAGGGGATAAGACAACAGGGCCCGATCCCGTATCGCGTGTAATCCCACTCCATGTTGCTGGTGAGTCATACATGACAGTTTTGACATTACTAATAGAACTTCCCTTAGCAAACATCGCAGCAGGAGATACCGTGTAGGTTGAATTAAACGTAACAGTATCGCCACTAATAGCATCTATCGTTCCAGCGAAACCGCTGATTCCTCCAACCATCATATCAGAGATGTATATTTTATCACCTACCTCAAGATTAGCAGCAGAGTAAACGTCAACATCCAAATCAAAGAGGTTTGGAGTGTAGTCCTCGGTGATATAGGTATTTGCCCCTTTTTCATTGAGGCGAAACTCAATATAGTCTACATTTGACGTGACTAAGATGGGTAGTTGTGTATCACCAAGGCCACCACCTACTAAGGGGAAATTTGTTTGACCCAGAGGCATCCCTGTTCCCATCATGCGAATGTCATAGACAAGCATATCTAGAATTGTTCGCGCGTTTTCCTCCGCTTCCGAAACTACCTGGTGATCGTAGCTACCACGGGCTGATTGAAAAAACTGACTGACTGTCAAGCCGAACAAAGTAGCGACGAGGAGCAAACTAACTAGGGTTTCAATAAGAGTGACGCCTCTAGAGTTTTTGAGACGAGATAGAGAAAATGGTTTGCCCGATTTCGGGGGGTTTATGAATGAAAGTTTCATAAATTACCTCGTGCCTCGCAACGGGAATATGTTAGACGTAGTAACACTAACGTCAATGTCGGGGTTTTCAGCAGAAACCATTACGTCGACTTGTCGAGGACCTTCAGGAGTGACAGTTACATCGACAACTCTGACGAAATGTCTACTTCCGACCGTTATGACTTCTGTGAGATCATTTGTATCAGAAAGGGTTTCTGGATCTACCGCAGAGAGTTCCTCGATTCTTTCCATGGCTAACTGCATTGCAACCGAATTGTATATAGTTCTGTTTTTGGCCTTAATGAGAAAAGCTCCAGTGCTTGCGAGATTAAGTGCCAGGACGGCATAGAGAGTAACTGCAAAAAGAGTGTCTACAAGAAACATTCCCTTTTCGTTTTGCAGATTTGAGCGACCTTCTTTTTGCAGTAGGCGCGTTAATTGCTTTTTGATGTTAGCTATTTTTACCATTCTATATACCCCGTTGCATAAATAGTGGCTGTGGAGAAAGCTGAGCCGTGTTGACTCAATGTAACAGTGATATTTGTCGTTACGTCATTGGCATCAACCAGGTAGCCGCGCGAATCGAACATCAAAGTATCTGAAAAAGCCATAGCAATTCCCATTGGAAAGGTTGAATGAAATTCGTCAGAGTCTGACAGTGGTGGGTCGTTGTATGGCATTGTGTCTATGCCGATATCAAAACCTACACCGTCTGGTTTTAACGCCATTATACATCGGGCACCCTCGGCAAGAGCTTCTGTTTTCGCTCGTCTAACGGCAAACTCCAGTTCGTTTCTAGCGTTATTTCTATGAAATGAGCTTTCCCAAATTCCTAGGTTCGGCACAGCTATTGTGCTCAGGATAAGAAATAAACCTATGCCAAAGAGCATCTCGAGTAGGGTTACACCGCTTTGCTCGAGCATTAGGCGTTGAGTAACAGCTCTCTTGTGGCGTTTTGTGTTCACCACTTGATAGTCTTTGTCTGAGTTTGATAAACAGGAGTCGTTACTACATGACATTCCAAACACCTCAACTGAATTTTAAGCCCCTAACCGCACTCCTACCTTCCTCGTAACGAAGTTGGTGAGAGGTCCAGGCTAACGTGTGTAACACAGCAAGAATGACGCCAATCAGAGAACGAATGTTTGTTTACAATACAATGTAGGCCTTATAAGTGACGAATTATGCTGCTGTAGTGGATGCTGAAGTAGTATTACTTAGTAATTACTGGTTGTTACGTGATGCGAATGATTATTCTAAGTCGGTTTTTTGGCCGTCTTTAATCAGTAGATAAAAGGGGAACGTGTAAGCAAAGTAGGTTGTGTTATATCCTATTAGAAATGACATTTATGTAGCAATGTGCATATTGCCTAGCAAAAACTACATACGTATAGTCGGTTGTCGGTGGAGGCCTTGTATGTTGAATTTAGCTCGTTAAAGAGTCTAAAAGTAGGGAGTTTGGGCAACAGCCCTTGAGTAGGATGTATGAAAGCTAGTATAATGGTGTCGGATTGTGAACTTCTAGTCTTTTCGCGGGTCTGGTAGTGTAGTATAGGCTGTATGCTTAGTGCTATTAATGTGGTTTTATATCAAGATGCATGTGAGTAGATTAGAAATGTAGTAAATAGTTTCGGAGATATTATATGAGAGCTTTGCAGCTGTTAGTAACGTTTGTGGCTTTAACTCTAGTAGCGTCTTGCGCGCGTCCTAGCTATGCATCAAAAGGCACGCTTGGTGGTGCTGCTCTTGGTGCTGGTTTAGGTGCAATTATTGGTGGTGCTAGTGGGCATACGGCAGAAGGGCTTGCGATCGGTACAGGCGTTGGCGCGCTTGGGGGAGCTGTAGTCGGTGAGGGGATGGACCAGGTTGATGTTGAAAGTGAGCATACCGAAGAACTACAGCGACGTCAGCAACAGGAAATCGAACGTCAACGACGTGAGATAGACGAACTCAAAAGACAGCAGCGTTACGACGATGAATACCGTCGGTATTAAGTCGTCCTTTTTTGACTTCTAGTGCATCTTTTTGTAGCGCTTATTGTAGCAATGCGATAGATCTAGGGGAATTCTAGGCCTATCGCGTTGCTCCTTAGCAATGGCGTGTTATCTTTAGACTATGTTTGACTGCTATTTATGCGTTCATAGATGCAGCCTGGATTTCTCACCTTCCTCGTAACGAAGTTGGTGAGAAATCCAGGCTAGCCAGTCGATGGTAAATTATTCAATTATGGAGAGTCGTATCGTGTGTCGTGTAAGTGTGGAATTTGAGAATTCTTTTCAGTCATTTTTTCAGTCAATAGTCAAGCCTTTAAGGTGTGTATTAGCGTCTGTCATGCTGCTTGTGGGTATTACAACAGTTGGTTGTGCCTCGCTGGATTTAAGCAACATGGGACTACAGGGGCTACAAATGCCGGAGCATAATTTAACTACTACGGGGGTTGGCGCTGTTGCTGGTGCTGTCGTAGGGGCTGGGCTTGGTTTGGCAGTTGGTTCCGCTACTGGTAACGCCGGCGAGGGGTTTTTGATTGGTTCAATCGCAGGCGCGTCGACAGGCGGGATAATTGGACGGGAGTTTGAGAGGCATGAGAATTCCCTTGCGCAACAGGACGAGGCTATTCAAAGGCAGGACGAACTACTTCAAAAACAACGACGTGAAATTGACAAACTTAAGCGCAGCACGAGTGACATATCTTCAGCTAGTAGGGTGAAGTCATTTGCTGAGCCTCAAAGGGTAATGGATTCTTATAGTGATACTTCTGCTACTAGTGGTTTTCAGAGAAGGTCTCAGATTAAAAGAAATATTGTTTCGTCTGACGTAGAGCCAGATCTTTACGCGAAAAATAAGCCTAGCAGGAGGATTAGTGGGTTTCAGGGGGAAACTTTTAGAGAGGAGCCGGTTCGTTCACTTGGTACTATGAAGCGTGAGCGTGCTTATGACAGTATTGATGTGCAGCGTGGGAAGCCGTTTAAGGCAGAATCCGCCGTAGCAGTAATAAAGCCAGTTGTTCCAACTAAGCTACGATTACCGAGAACTGTCGCGGTGGCTCATAAGTCTACACTTAACGAGGTTAAGAAAACGACAGAAAATGTGTCTATTGTTCCCCCACCGAAGAGAGCTAGGCTTAACGAAACGATTTCTGCGCCATTGCCCGTCGTAATAACTAAGAAAAAGGCAGTTGTAGATTCACAAATGGCGAGTTCTGTGCTTACGGATTCCGGGTGTCGTGAGGCCGAAACGGAGGCTCGCAGAGCAAAAACAACAACTTCGGACGCGGACAAACTATTTTATCTTCGACGTGCTATCAGGTTATGTCCAAAGCAGGACCGCTATCACTTGGATATTGGTCAAGTCTATGTAGACATTGGTCGGGTGGAAGATGCTGAATATGAATTTCGTCAAGTCCTTGATTTGAATCCGGGGAATCAGAAGGCCAAGGAACAACTTGATTTACTTGCTGGCTCGGGAGAGGATGAGTCGGTGGAGGCAATAGAAGATCCAACACATTTCTAAAATGGTTGAACGATTAAATAAGAGATTAATGTTCCAATGAGAAATATTGATATGAAAAGTATTATTCGTTTGCGTAGTGTTTTCATTTTGGTGCTAGTGCTGAGTCTTACTTCGTGCGCTGCTGCTGGTAGAAAGACGGCGATTGGCACTGCAACAGGCACCGCACTGGGAGCTGGATTGGGAGCGATTGTAGGCAGTGCGTCTGGGCACGCAGGCCCGGGTATTGCCATAGGTGCTGCGGCGGGAGCGCTGGCTGGAGCGGCAACAGGGAATAGTCTTGATGGCGTTGACCAAGAGAATGCTGTTAGACGAAGTGGGTTAGCGAGGCAGCAAGAGCTCATTGAAGAAAATAAACGTTTAATTCAGGAACTACGTCGTCGTGGGGCAGATGCTAGAGGTTCTAGAAGGGGGGTGGTAATCAATTTGCCAGATGTTTTGTTTGAGTTTGATAGGCATTCCCTAACCTCATTTGCGAGGCGGACTCTCTCGGAAATATCGAGCGTACTATTGAAAGTTCGAGGTCGGCGCATTGCTGTCGAAGGGCATACTGATGCCATAGGTACCGTTATTTATAATAAAGATCTATCTATGCGCCGTGCGACTACAGTTGCTAGGCGTCTTGAGCATAATGGCGTTCCTCACAGGCAGATAGTTGTTAAGGGGTACGGAGAGGGGTCTCCTATCGCGACTAATAACACAGATGAAGGGCGTGCCAGAAATCGCCGCGTCGAGGTTATTATAGAAAATTAGATCAGTAGCGTGGCTGTAAGACTAAACAGCAAGACTAAGCAGCACACAAGTTACTATCCAGTTTTTGCGGCGCTTTCGTAGACTATTAACGGAGATTCGTTGTCCGTTATGACGTTTTCAGCCACTATTATTTCTTTGACGTTGGATTCGCTTGGAATTTCAAACATAGTGTCGAGCATTGCCTCTTCAATGATGGATCTGAGGCCCCGAGCCCCAGTGTTTTTCCTTTTGGTTTTCAGTGCGATTTCTTTGATCGCAGCTTCTGTAAAACTCAGTTGGACTTGGCTTAGCTCGAATAGTTTTTTGTACTGCTTGAGAAGGGCATTTTCAGGTGTAGTTAGAACTTGAATTAGATCCTCCTCTCCTAGTTCTTCAAGACTTGCAATAATTGGTAGGCGGCCTACGAATTCCGGAATGAGGCCGTAGTGTAACAAATCTTTTGGTTCTACTTTGGCTAGAGGATTGTCTTTCTTTTCACCCATCGGAATAATATTTTTCGATCCAAAACCTATTTTTTGAGAGCCGAGGCGTTTATTAATTATATCACCTAACCCGTCAAACGCTCCGCCGCAGATAAATAAAATATTAGAGGTATCAACCTGAAGGAATTCTTGTTGCGGGTGTTTTCTTCCGCCCTTTGGGGGAAGATTTGCAACGGTTCCTTCGATTAGCTTCAATAGTGCTTGTTGTACACCTTCCCCGGAAACATCCCGGGTTACAGAAGGGGTGTCTGATTTGCGAGAGATTTTATCGATTTCGTCTATGTATATTATGCCGCGTTGAGTTTTTTCTATGTCGTAGTTTGCAGCGAGTAGTAAGCTAAGCACAATGCTTTCAACGTCTTCACCAACATATCCAGCTTCGGTCAGATTTGTAGCGTCTACAATGGCAAACGGCACGTCCAGAACTTTTGCGAGCGTTTGCGCTAGAAGTGTCTTACCGCATCCCGTTGGCCCAAGAAGAAGAATGTTAGATTTTTGTAGCTCAATGCTGTCGTTAGTTCGCATTGATAAATAATCAATGCGTTTATAATGATTACTTACAGCGACAGAAAGAACTTTCTTTGCCTTTTCTTGGCCAATGACAAATCGATCTAAATGTTCCTTCAATTCTCGCGGTGTGGGCGTTTGGTCATGAAACTTGGAAGTTGGACGATCTTCTAGCTCTTCACCAAGAATATCGTTACACAGATCTACGCATTCATCGCATATGTAAACCGATGGGCCTGCAACAAGTTTTCTAACCTCGTCCTGAGTTTTTTCGCAAAAGGAGCAAAGCAGAGTCTGTCCACTTGTAAATCTGTCATTTTTTCCGATCATAAAACATTCCTCCCTTTATTAAAAAGATGCTAGATGTAGGGGGACGAGTTCAAGAAAATGTATGACTGTTATTAGAAAGTAAGTTGGATGCTATACTGTTAGTGAGCGGGATAAGGTGACTAGGTGCAATAATACTATGTAGTTGAGTGCTGCGTTGGCTTATTGTTTAGTCATTTTGAGTTAATAGCTCGTGGCCAGAGGGTTAGGTTCCATGAAGTTAAAGCTCCAAAAAAAGCCCCACATAGGTTCAACAGCATATCACGCACATCAAATACCCGGTCGGGTACCAATATTTGCAAAGACTCCTCAGCCGCACCAACCAGAGATGAAATAATGGTCGCTTTAACTAGTCTAGATACGTTATCTTCTGATTGTTGACTAAAAAAGAGGAGAAAAGCAAATAAGCCGTATTTTATAAAATGTATGCGCTCTATTGGATAAATTATCATCGATTCACATATAGCATATGCGACAAGTAGTATAAGTGAGAATAGTGCTATTGCGGTGATAAATCTGCCGATGTCTATTGTGGTAGACTTTTTTTTGAGGTTTGTTTTTAGACTAGTGAATGCAATCGCTATACTGAAAAGAGCTAAAACGCTTGCAATATACGGTATGATGTCAATAATAATTGGGTAAGAGTTTGTGATTGAACGGCCGTATGTCGAGCCAGTTACTATGATAACAGTGGTTAACGCACAGGCTGAGCGAGCAAAGTAGTGAAGTTTCAATTAAACCCCGTAAGCGATGATTCTCTTATGATGGAAATAGTTTTATTTGACTCAGAGCATTTTGTAAATTAGGTGAGAGTTAGAGGGTGAGTAATTAATAAGGAGGGTATAGAAAGTGTCTAAAAAGTTAAAAGTAGGGGAGAGAGTTCGGCGCCGTGAAGCTGATGGGCCAGGGGGAACAATCAGTAAAATACGTGTAGAAACAATAAGGACGACCTTAAAGGAAAATAGGGACGGCCTAGAAGGGCCCGCTACTACGGTTACAGTGTTGTGGGACAATGGAACAACTTCGCATTATATTCCAGAAGGTCTCGAGAGAGTAGGTTAACTCTTAACGAAATGGCCTTGGTTTTACTCGAACTTCGACTCTTCGCCTTTAGGTAGGTGAGAGATTCCGGCGGGTTCTGTTCCCTGCAGGAGTCGTGTAATATTTGCATGATGGCGCACTATAATTAGTACAGATGTGCAACATGCAAATATTAGCGCGTTATTTTCAGTAGATGCTAAGGGGAGTAATGCCGTGCTTATTGGAAGACTTAGTGTTGCCAATATTGAAGCTAGAGAAACGTAACGAAGTGTGCCAAAAACAAGTATAAACACAAGTACAGATACAAGCGCAGGTATCGGTGTGACAATTGCAAACACACCAAGGCCGGTAGCAACCCCCTTTCCGCCCTGAAACTTCAAAAATGGAGAAAAACAGTGACCAATTATTGCCGCAAAGCCAAGTGCTGCGGCAATGTCGATTGTGTCGTGTGCAAAGAAGTTGAGATTAACTAGTGATGCTGCAAAAGCTCCCTTAACTAAATCGCCAATTAGAGTAAGAACCCCAATTTTTTTTCCTAGAATTCTGCCTGCATTGGTAGCTCCAATATTTCCGCTACCGTGCTTTCTTAAGTCAATACCATTTAGACGACCTAGTATGTAGCCCACTGGGATAGCGCCGATGAAAAGCGCAGTCGCCAGTGGTAAAATGTAGTGTTCAATCATAACATTAACATTAACATTAACACTAACATCTACACATGCACTTTAAGTTCTTGAATTCTATCAGCATAATTCTCGTTACGAAATATGGAAGTCCCAGCCACCAAAACATTGGCACCAGCATCTCTTACAAGTTTCGATGTTTTAGCATTGATTCCACCGTCCACTTCAAGATAGATTTTGCGAGGTGCTGTTGCTATGAGTTTTGCAGCTTCTCGAATCTTTTCTAGGCTTGATTGGATGAAGGATTGCCCGCCCCAGCCTGGATTTACTGTCATGATGAGCAGTAGATCGACGTCCCCTATCATATCGCGAACCAGGTTGACAGAGGTTGCTGGATTGAGTGCAACGCCGGCCTTTGCTCCACTTTCGTGAATCATTTGAATGGTTCGATGAAGGTGTGAGCAAGCTTCTAAATGGACAGTGATAATATCAGCACCTGCGTCCCTAAATTTCTTAATATGGTTTTCTGGATTGTCGACCATTAGATGTACGTCCAGTAGTAGGGAGGTGGCTTTTTTTGCGACTCTGACGATTTCAGGTCCGAATGTTATAGGGGGAACAAAATGTGCGTCCATCACATCAATGTGAATCCAATCCGCCCCTGCTTTTGTAACAGCGGAAATTTCGTCGCTAAACTTACCCCAGTTGGCGGCTAATATAGATGGGGCAATAATAGAATTACTCATCATGTTATTCCTTATCTATGCAAATTTGTCACCAACCTGAAACTTATGACCTTTCATGATTTCCTTAATCGGTAGACACTTCTTACCTGGAAATTGCATATTGTCAATCGAAAGGTATTGATTAGAACCGGTAGCAATTACAAGCTCCGCATCGTTTGACTCTACTACTGTCCCGGGAGGTGAGGCAGGGTAGTTTTGATTGTTGGTTTTGCGAGCTTGAAGAATTTTTACGAGAACGCTGCCATAATTCGTTCTGCTCCCAGGAGTTGGTGATGAGGCACGAATTCGTTTTTCGGTGACTCTTGCAGACTCTTGCCAATTAATAACCGTGTCTTGCTTTTCCCATTTGTTTGCATATGTTGCTCCAATTTCTGTTTGCGCGCTAGGGCGCAGAGAGCCTCCTAGGATTTGTGGAAGTGTTTCGACGAGCATTGACGAACCAATTGCTGCTAGTCTTTCTTGCAACGATCCAAAAGATTCCAGCTCTTGTATCGGGACTTTCTGTGTAAGGTAAACGGGGCCTGTGTCAAGTCCTTCGTCGATAAGCATTATTGAAACACCTGTCATAGTGTCTCCACTAAAAATACAGTGCTGTATTGGGGCAGCACCTCTGAATCGTGGTAGTAGAGACGGGTGTATGTTTACTGTGCCTATGCGTGGAAAATTGAGTAGGGAAGCAGGGATTATTTTTCCATAAGCAACCGCTATCAATGCATCGAGACGTGGAAGGGCATTTAGGAAATCAACTAGTTCACGGCTGTGATTAGAAGTAGCGGAGAGTTCCTCATTGGCTTGCTGGATGTCTTTTAGGGACTGTGGTTGAAATACTTTTAGATTATGTTCTATCGCTAGCTGTTTGACGGGAGAAGGGTGTAGTTTTTGTCCTCGACCTGAAGGTTTGTCCGGTTGAGTAATGACGGCAGCGATATTCCATGATTGACTGTCAAGCAATTTACTAAGGGTTGCAACTGCAAACAGAGGTGTCCCCATGAATATAAGTGTTGGTGTAGACGTATCTAAAGAGGTCGATGTCATTTGTTAGCTCAACTCGCTAGTTTTTTTAATTTTCGACTTTACTAACGAGCGTTTGAGTCTGCTAAGGTGGTCAATAAATAGAATCCCATCTAGGTGGTCAATTTCGTGTTGCAGACAAACAGCTAATAATTCACTAGCATCGATGGTAATTTCTTTTCCCTCTCGACCGATTCCCTTGACGACTACTTGGGATGGACGTGTTACTCGTTCTCTAATTCCCGGAATACTCAGGCAACCTTCCTCGGTTTCTATTGTTCCAGCGGAGCTTATGATTGTTGGATTTGCAATCTGATAGAGAGTTGGCTTTTTTCCACTTACTGGGTTCTCTCCAACATCGACAACAATAACACGATGAGCAGAGCCAACTTGAGCAGCTGCTAGGCCAATGCCTTGAGCGTTATACATAGTGTCAGTCATTTCATCCATTAGTTTGATTATCTCATTTGAGATTTCGGTAACTGGGGTACACTTTTGTCGTAGGCGAGGGTCGGGGTAAATTACAATGTCTAATAGTGCCATAGTATCTAAGTGTTGTTTGCTGTTGTGGTTTTAGTGTTCGCTAGTTGAATTACTAGATTTATTAAATCGTTTGGCTCAAACGGTTTGTATAAGAAGGGTTGATTACAGCTAGTCAAGTACATACGAGTTTCTCCACTGAAAGAATCTCCAGTAAGGAATGCAAAATTTTGCTTTTGCTTCGGCCATCGGTCGCATATCGTTGTAAATACATGTCTTCCGCTTGTGCCAGGTAAGTTCAAATCACAAAGTATCGCGTCATATATCTTCCCGGAAGAAAGTAACTCAAACGCTTCCGTTGGTTCAGTGCAGTTACAGGTAACATTTCCTCTATCACTAAGCCCATATTCCAGTATTTTCTTCATTGCTGATGCCACGGATGGATCGTCTTCGATTATCAACACGGAGATACTGTCAAAAGATGCCTGCTCGGTAGGTGTAGAAGGTTTACTTTTAATACTAGTTTTGTGGTCTGCAATGCTTTTGACTTTATCGCAGGGAACGTTTGGTATTGTAATGCGTGTGTGAAAGATGCAGCTAGAGGCAGACAACTCTTCTTCTATCTGTATCGTTGCGTCGCAGCGTTGTAGAATTGCCCAGACGGCGCTTAACCCCAGACCGGAGTGTTTACTGTCTCGATATCCAGTTACGAAAGGTTCGAAAAGTTTATCGAGCTCCAACTGACAGCTCTGATGAAGAGGAGTGCTTACTAGAAATTCAGTTTCTAAGGGATGAGGAGAAACTACGATATTAATTGGACCCAGAGTTTCTCCTTTCCTAGAGTTTGGTGTATTTGTCAGTGTATCTAATGCCGCATAATGGGCATTGAGTAATATTTCTGTTACTACGTAACGCAACTGTTCTTGGTCCGCTACAACGACAGGCGAAATGTGAGGTGTTGAAACACTTACGTCAAGGTTTTGATATTTTTCGTTATTTCGAATTGTTGCCAGGGCAGCGTACATTACGTCGTTAAAGATGCATTCAATTGCATAGCCTTTGCTCTTGGATAAAATAAAGAGCAGCTTTTCTATTAGTGATGAAACTCTCCAAGCTTCATCCATGATAGCGGTGCAATAGTTAGGCAGCTTCTGGTGTATGTCGTGTTCTTCGGTGGAGGATTTACTGATGTGCTGAATGAGGGTCGCAATAGATATGATAGAGGTTAGGGGATTGTCGATTTCATGACATAAATCATGCGCAAAGGCGGACAGCATGTCCCCGCTAGAGAATTCTTCTTGTGTTATGTTCGGCCTTCCGATGCGAAGGGAACGACTGGGCGGACTATTTTGGTTATCAGGTGACATGTTCAAAAGATTTTATAAGAAAGTTAGCATCTTGCAAATTCGTAATTCCGATTGGAAACAGTTTAATATACCTTGGGGCGTTTTATTGCTAGTCCTTGTGCTTGCTTGCTTATTGTTACCCTTATTTGGTGTGTATCTCGAGGATGTTCAGACAATCCTGTTTCCGTTTGTGTTATTAGCCTTGTGGCGTTTACCTAAAAATGAGCGATTCAGGATTCCCGGTGGTTTGGTGCTTGTTTCGCTGACTCTCTGGTTTGTCGGCTTACTGACAGTGCGTGCGTATTATCCAGCGACGTTTATCGATTCGGCGGTTTACTTATCTAGGCTTGATAATGATCCTAAAGGGTCTCTTGGGAGAGCCTTGTATAAACGTTACAATGAAATTGCTCTGACATACTCGCTACCTCGTATGAGTTTATTGCAGCTTGGCTTTAGTAAAGATGGCGAGGGGCATGAGTGGTTGAATGGTCGAGGCAAGGCTGTATTTCTGATACGGGGGAGTGCGGATTGGCTTAGGGTATTAATTCCCGACCGTTTTAGTTATTTTGAGTCGTCGGTAGTATCTAAGGATATCATTCCAGACACCCTAGCCGAAGAAGCAAAAAAGCTTGAGGTCAATTTAGACGAATATACTGCTATTTTAAACTCTAGACAATTGTCACTTCCTTTAGTCGTATCGACTCATCCGGGTTTGTTAAATTTGCCAGGTGCAACGCCGGAGTTGGGTCTTCATTTTTTAGCGTGGCTTGCGAAGGCTTTGGGTCCACAAGAGCAGGGTTTGGGCATTGAGGACGAACTTACTGTGTCAACGCTATCTCTTAGCAAAGAGCGCATTAGAGCGATGCGAATGCATTATTTATATAATGCTTCGAGTATAGATGGGCCTTGGAAAACACTGGCTCCACGCTCTGCAGCGCTTTTTTATATAGGCACTTTATATCTAACTCGAGCTTTACGGGAGGAGAATTTAGATAATGTAATTCTTGAGGACGGTTCTCTAGATTGCGCTATTGGTTTATTTCGAAAAGCTGCAGGTTATGTTCAAAGAAAGTATAATCCACAGACATATGCAGCAATTTTTAACAACGCAGCTGTCGCGCAACTTCTCCGCTCCAATAATGAGGAGCAATTCAATAAAGCCAGAGAGTGGTTAAAAAAAGCGTCCTTAGTTACGCAAGAGAATGGACAGCCAACCCATGCTGCAAAACTAGCTGTGCTTAATATGTTGATGATCGAAAGAGCCGGGTTGTGAGAAATTCAGGTTAAGGGGGGGGGGAGCATAGGCATGAAGTTAACCACAGATTACGAGTGATCATCCTCTTATCAAAAAATATAAGCCATAACGCAATCAAGTGTGTTAAACTTATAGACAGTAAGTTATGTGGGAAATACTATTTGTTATGTTCTTTAGGTCTTCACTGGATAACAGGCGTGAATAGATGGATATTTATAGTGAACTGGATGTGGTAAAGGGGCAGATTATTGAGGCGCTTAGGCACCCGGAAGCACAGGATGGGTTGTATTTTCGAAACCTTTTCCATCATCATGAAAGTGATGAGAGGGTTGCTGTGAAGGGAACCCAGGTCGATATACTCGATGCGCTCAAGATGCTAATTGCTGAAGGTAAGGTTGTGATGGATGAGAGTGATGCAGAGCCGATTTTTTCTTTGGTTAGTGACTGAAGAAAAGTGGAACACAGCTCATTGACAGACCCTAGGCGTAAGCTACTACGAGATGTTTTAAATTCTCATTGGGTGTTAAGCCTAGCCACCAGTGGCGAAGATGGCCCTTATAGCACGCCTTTGTTTTACGCGGTGGCAGATGATGGTGAGACGTTGATATTTATGTCGAAGTCTACATCGAACCATGTGCGTCATCTCAATCAAGACCATAAAGTGTCAGCAGGTGTTTATCTTGAGACAAAAGAAATAGGAAAAATTCAAGGTGTTCAACTTTGCGGTATAGCCGAGTGCCCCGTAGGCGATGAGGCTAAGCGGCTTTTCGATATCTACTGTAAAGTTCATCCTGTCGCACTAGCGACAAAGGCAATCAAGAGCGACACACAGCTTTATGCTATTAGAGTTTCATCTGCCAAACTCATTGATAATAAATTTGGTATTGGCAAGCCTGTGACCTTGGAGTTTGATAGTGGACAATTCTCTTAGTGCAAATGTAGACAGTCGTTTAGGGCGTGCACGATCGCTTTATAATGAGGGAGTTGGCCACTTTCAGCTGCGTCAAAGATGTCCTGCGGTATCTCAACATATAACACGCCAATTCGCTGAGAAAAGCCAATAACTCCAGCTAAGCAAGCAAATATTTCTTTGTTTACAGAAATGTGTTCATGAACAATCGGTTGGGTTGTCTTGTAGGCCAATTGAATCAGATCTGAATCTGTTGAATAAGGCGAATAACTAACTGGAAGTGAGTTGCGAATTTTAAGTTCTCCAACAGTTGTCTGAGGCACAAGCAACATTAAGCCGGGGTCTATTGTGTATATGCACGCAGCGCTAAAACCGGCTAGTGGAATAATTTCAGTCACGAGTTGTTTTACTAGTTCTTGAGATACTTCGGCAGATTCTAGGTTTCGGTATAGATTGTTAAACTCAGGCTGAAGCTCTTCTCTGCATAGCAATACATAGGGGTTTCTGTTTTGAATTTGCTCATCCCAGTAGCGCGTTAGTTTGCTTTCTGGATCGAGCACTACCCCAGCTTTAAACAAATCTGGCACCAGTGAAATATAATTAGAGCAGTTTTCTCTTACTTTATTCCCTATTATCTCAATAGCATTTTCGCCAAACCTGATTTCGATTTCACGACGGGCTATCTCCCAGTCATCGTGCGCCTGTGGGTATATTTCAGGTTGGTCAGCGCGAGCTAATGCTTCGCCGATTTTGCATATTTTCTCTAGAGTTCTACCCGCGGCTTCGGCCGCTTGTATGTCTTCTAAAGCATTGCCCGTGTCACTGCAATCAAATGCTTGGCAGACTTCTGTTTCTGATGATATCCCCCAGCGACGAATGATTGTTGCTGCTAAGAGCTGCGGAGAAAAACCTAACAGTTGTGAGATCTCTAAATCTAAGTTGTTACCTGTTTTGAGAGTTGAAACTGCTTTTTCGTAAATTCTAGGATAATTCCATGAGATAAGTGTGTATCCAAGCTGTCTAAGTAGCCCCGCAGAGAAACCCATTTCAGGATCAATATCACACATCTCTGCTAGCATTTCCGCAGCGCTAGCGCTGATCATTGCTTCTTTTAAGCGACTTGTTTGAAGCTCGTTGATGTTGCTCAAGGCATGACGAGATACGCCACTTTCATCGATTTCAAGCATTTTCTTTAGCCGTTCTACGCCACTCCATTCCAGCAGTTCAATTGGGTTTAGGTTGGCAGGCACAGGCACGTTCTCTTTTTTGAGCATGCTTGCGAGTTGCTTGATGCAGTGAGTGAAAAGAGCAAAATCCCCCTTAATATCCGCTACTATTTTACTGCAGTCATCCTTATAGGCATTCGTTTTTATACTGGCATGTATGCGGTTAAGTAATTGCGGATTAACTGGAAACCAGAAATCGTTGACATGTTGATATGCCTGCTCTATTCGGTCAATGCTTGCATGAGATGAGCTTAGGCGTTTTTCTGTAGGCATATCAATACCTTATCCTGTTTTTTTGTTGAACCTTAATCCCCGTGATTACTACTAGTGAATGTTATTATCGGCAGTTAGCGTATATTAGTTAATTGTTTGGAGCTGTTTTGCGTAGGTGTTGAAAAAACTAGTACGCGGTTTGAAAAAACTAGTACGCGGTTACTTTTTAATAGGACTTCAATGTATGAGATATGAGCTGATTCTAAAAATTCCAAGGACTTACGTCAGTTTAAAAGTAACCCCGTACTAGTTTTAATACTAGTTTTAAACCCCGTACTAGTTTTAAAAATGGTAATTTATTGTTTGGCACGTCCTAAGTGGCTTGCGCCCACCTTTCCTGCCTCTTGCTGCGTATTAGCCCTCTGCTGTAATTGCAAGGGCGGGAAATACTTTCAATGGATCTAGCACTTTGCCGTTACGGCGCCACTCGAAATGAAGGTGGGCTCCGGTAGAACGACCAGTGCTCCCAACTCTACCGATTAACCCCCCGGTTTTTACCTTCTGGCCTGGATTTACAAGGAGTTCATTTAAATGTCCATACAGTGAATAATAGCCTTGCTCATGAGAAATTGTGACTAATTTCCCATATCCTGAGTAGGTGTCAGCAAAGATAATTGTTCCCTCTAGTACCGCTCGAACATGGCTGTCTCGAGGGGCTTGAAGATCGACCCCCTTGTGGTGTCTTACCGATCTAGTAATTGGATGTTTTCTCAAGCCATACTTGCTAGAGAGTTTTGGAGACAATAATGGAAATACAATAGATAGACCCGCAAATTGTTCGGCAACGCTTACCTTAGGGAAACGAAAAGAGACTATCCCAACAAAAACAAGAAGAGAGAGTAAAATCAATTTTAAAGTATAAGAGCACATAACATCACCGCATAAAGCTAAGGTCTCGTTAGTTCGAAGAACTTCGCCGATGTTGAAATTCTCAGTCCCCGCTAAACTTGAGAGCACTTTTTAGTTTCTCGAATGCGACCAGTTCCTCCTTCGATTGTGTGGAAGCGGCTGCTTTCGTTGTTTTTCCAAATGGAACCAATTCGCTTTGTTTTTTGAGAGTAGCTGCAGTTTTGATGTTATTACCAATTACCTGCACCATGTCTCTGCGAACATAAGCTCGAGAACCAGTGGGTGAGAGAACCCGATACCAGTCACCACTTCGACTTTCCACCATTAATCGAGTGCCCTTTTGTATTTGCATTACAGGAGAATGCTCTGTGCCCGGGCCACTTCGTAGATTAACTTTCTGGCCGGAAACCTGCGCTATGAGTACATCACTTTTGTTGTCTGTTTCCAAAGTGTTTGCACTAGTCCGGTCATTAGTCCGGTCACTAGAAGGTCTTGCTAGAGATGAGCGTTTTTGAGCTGCTGCTTGTGGTGAAGTCCTACTACGTGTGCGCGCTAATCTAGTTTTTTGGCCAGGATATTCGCTTAAGCGAGTAATTTCAGTGTCCTTTAGCATTAGTTCGTTTTTTAACTTGACGAGTTCATTGTCTTTATTTAGGTGACATTGCTTTGCTTCGTTTATTGTGCGACTGAGCTGTTGATTTGCTTCTGTGAGTCCTTTTTGTCCGGCCTTTAATTCGTTTCCCTTTGAAACAAGTAATTCGTTCTTTTTCTCGAGAGAATTTTTGGTTTCCTTAAGTTCTGCGCCGAGTTCTGCTTCTTTTAGCTTGGTTTCAGCATGTTTTGTTTCTAGTTTAGCTACTAGCAATGTGAATTTTTGAATTTTGCTCTCCAAGTTTGCAATTTTTTTGGCTTTTGATTGCTTTATGCGCTTTATGTCAACTAATGCTGCGTCAAGTTGCGGCTTATGACTTTTTGCCTTCTTAAGCGATTTATCGCGATCATCGACTTTTTTATGCAGGCGCTCAATCTCGGCTCTTAGATACCCGTTATTAAGACTAGAATTCTTAAGGCGCTCTAGTTTATTTTCCAAGCGTTCAATGGTTGTTCGAGATTTAGCTAGTTTAACGTGAGCATCTGAAAAGCTTACTTTGGATAGTTGTGACTCCCGTAACTTTTTCTCAAGTGCCGCATAGTCGCGTCGTAGTTGGGATAAATCAGCGTTAGAGTTGTCTAGGTCACGTGTCGTATTTAAGTTACCAGATTCGTTGTTGCGCAGCTTTTTTTCGTATTTTCTGATCTTACTGCGGTATTCGATAACTTGATTTACGAGTTTGCCGTTTTGCGTTTCGAGCCTGTCATTATTGCTGGCTATATCTTTGTTTTCCTTTTTTAGTTGACTTATTTGACCTAATTCAATGTTGTTTGCTCGATTTGGCGCAGTTGAAGAGTCTGAGTCGATTTTTACAGTTTTGCTGTGTTCTAGTTCAAAAATACGTTCTTGTAATTGTTTGATTTGGATTTCTTTTTCTCGGTTTTTGTCTCGTATTGCTCTGAGCTCTTTTGTCGAGGGACGAACAGATTTGAGTTCTGCAATCACGGCCTGAGAGCTGTCTAGTTGAGTTTGTATCTTCGTTAAGTGTTCTTTTAGTTCATTATTGACTTTAGCGGACCGGCCTTGATGAAGTGAAGCAGCGTAAGATTTACTGTCAATTTTATCTGTAGATTCTGTGTCGACTTTGGTTATCTCGATGTTGTCACTCGAGGGTGTAGATATTTCATCATTCTTTTGATTTTTGGGTGGAGTTGGCGACTTGTCCTCAAGTTCTAAAATTCTCTCTTCATACTGCATTAGACGCGAAAGAATTTCGTCAGAAGCAACGTCGTTCTGCGCATAGCTTTGCGCTTGTTTTGAGTCGGCTTTGACTTGCTTAAATACTTTAGCAGGTGCCTCTTTAGGTTGTTTATTTAAAGCAGACTTTGTTGCCGTCTTTGTTGCCGTCGTTTTGCTGTCAGTTCCCACAACTGTGTTTGCTATTGACGCAACACCTATAACGACACAGAAAACAACAACTACTTTGATTACTTTTGTAGTGTTCATAGCACTAATCACCAAGCGTCATTAATAAAGCTTCGTTGCGAGCAGCAGTGCTGCCCCCAGCTTGTTTCAATATCTTTAGTCGCATATCTCTCTCTCCTCCAATTAGAAGCTGGATTGCTCGGGGATTAGCGATGCCTTCCATGACGATTTCAACGTTATTAGTCATTGCGCTTCCTATTAATAAACTTCCTATTCCAAGTATGCGCTCTATTATGGTCTGGTTTGGCTCTACCCCACGGATATCTTCGTAGCGAAGACGAGGCTGACGTAGAGATAGAGAAACCAAACCTTCTTGGGATTCTACTCCACGTTCATCAATGATGTACTTGTTATCATATATGTAAATTAAAATCTTTCCGAGTAAAAAACCGGGAATAAGCGCAAATAGAGGAAGATGCAGTATATAAGTAGAACTGCCAATTGTGAAAAGCTCGCCTTCAATAATCGACCATTGCCAGTAGTCAGACATGACTATTGCAATGATAGCCATTGCAAAAAAACCAATTAGAGGGAAAAGCTGAGAACGCCATGTTGGGTAGAAGTAATAGCAAATAGGGTTTATTTCACTATTTTCAATAGGGGAGCCAAGCTTCTGTATGTTTTGTGCACTACCGTAGACCTGCCTAGCTTTGGGGGAGTCAGACCCATCACTCGTGTAGTCTTGCTGGTTGTTCTTTTCTGCAGTGTCCATCAATAAAGCCCTTTGCTTCAAGCTAATATTTTACCTGCGCAACTTAAGTCGTCTTTCAATATCGGCTAAGTCGTCTTCCGGGTAAATTCTGTTTTCTTGGGAGTTTTCTTGCTCAAAATCTTTAATGGTTTGGTCTGACGCTAGAGGCTCGACTGGTGGTACTCGTGTTGGTCGCAGTGAGAATTTTTTATCCTCGATTGCTTTAGGCGATTGAGGCTTAGTCTCTTCTCGCTTTATTTCTTTTGAGGGAACTTTTGTGTCTTCTTTTTCGGCGGCGATGGGTTGAACGGGTTGAACGTTTTTCGTTGCATCCTCTATTGCGTTTCTAAAGGTATCTGTGCTTTCTACAGATCCAAAGCTCTCTCCTTGTTTTATTTGTGGGATTGTTGAAACCTTACCGCCAGCAAGCATGTAGACCGCAAAGAAAAAAGCTACTAGTGCTAGAGACGTCAGGTTTCGTGTCGACATAGCAGAGCCTAGTAACAAAAAGTTGAGAGTCTTTTTAATATCCATTATTAGTTATCTCCTAAGATTTCATTTTTTAACTCTGTACAAGGGCGCCACTTACCTGATCTTACTTCCCTCACTGCAACATGAGAGGGATAATACCACGTCTGTTCCGAATTTAGCCCGGGGCCGACTTCTTCGAAGTCTACTATTGGCTCCTCCCAGCAATAGCGTACTATCCCAGGTGCTGGATTGCTGGGTGATGAAAGCACTCTAGCTGTTGGTTCAGAGCCTTTAGTGATAATTTGGCTACATCCACCGCTAAGTATAGCCGCAATTAGCAAAATCGACAAATAACCAAGTGAGTTACTGCTTATTGCAGATGCTTTAAAAAAGTTAGTTTCCATTCTCTATAATTCCTCCAATTATTACCTACCCTTGCGCATCGAAGGTGGGGGCAAGAGCACAGGGGACTGTTTTGTGTCCTCGGGATATTCTACGCGCTGATATTTTTTCTGGCGGATTTCAAGTACTGTATTATGTGGCAGTCTGTAGTAGGTGCCTGTGGGATCTAGTTGGCCTGGAACTCTCACCGTATCATACATTGGTTCTGCCCAAAGATGCCTAACTGTTCCTGGAACAGGGTTTTCGTCAACCTTGACAACTACATTGTCTACCACGGGTGCTTTTGGAGGTTGTGCCCTGTGACATCCTCCAATCAAAAGCGCGATAGCGCAAAATATGCCAACGTGTAGTAAGTCTAAATTAAGGGCTACGTAGTGTTGTTTTTTCATGTTTCTTCTCGCGTGCTATTGCTGATTGGCTGTTAATCCCTGTTGTAGCTGTAGTGGCCGTTTGCCGTTACTGGAGATTTCTTTGAGCATTTCAAGTTCACGTTTTCTTCGTGCAAATTCTTCTGCTCCGTGAGGTGCTATTTCAACTGCTCGTTGTAGTGCCGCCACGAAATCTCCATCCTCTTCTTCTAGTAAAGCCATGAACAACTGATTATCGTCTCCATTATTTGTTGAAACCCAATAGAACGCAGGTTCCAGTGGAAGCACTAGTGCTGCCTCACCAATGTCTGATAAAAGGAAAAATTGAGATTCAATGCCTTTAATAGTGTTTAATCTCATGATGGTTTCTGCCTGCTGTGGGTTTAGGTTGAAAGCCTGGGCAGTCATGTGAAACTTAGAAGGATCTTGGCGTAGGAAGACCTTGTGAGAACTGTTTTGGACAATTGCCTGTCCACCCTCACCAACGTAAAAATCTTCACCAGATTGAGACGCGGCAATCACTATACCTTTGCGCTTTCTGTATAAGCGAAATGCGGCTTCAACAACTCCTGCTGCTGTTTTTCCCACAAGGTCATGTGCTTCGTCAAAAATCAGCAGTTTTCTGGTATCAAGCTCAACTGGGTCGTTCATTACCGTATCAGCCCAGAGCATAGCGACTTTGAGAAAAACGCGCTGAAGATCGGGATTGCGACTTAGTCCCTTTAGGTCAAACACGATAAATCGTTCATTTAGTTCAAGCACTCCGGCTCGGTCGAAAAACCTGGCATATGTTCCATCTCCGTAGAACTCTCGCATTAAGATGGCAAGTTCTTGGCGCATCCTGAAGTTTTGCTCTGTTTCGTTCGGGCGAGGAGGCTCCTTGAGGATTTTTAGTACGTCTCTTAATAAGAACTCGCGATCTCTTGGCCCATGGCGATAGCGATAATGCGCTTCTGTTAGAGACTCAATAATTTCATTTCGCTGTAAGCGATTAAGAGGAACGTTATTTTCCGATGCCATGTCGCAGAGTATGTCGACAGATAAGTCCAGTAGATCCTTGAAATCCTCATTTGTACGGTCAGGGTCAAGTTCCCCAACCCTGTGGAGGAAATTCATAGCAGGTGCTCTCGATGGAGTTGCTTGGAAAATACGGCCACCAAAAAGTCTAGCTATTCGCTCAAAACCACATGGTTGATTGGGCATTCCTTTGTCGAAAATAAATGTGATAGGTGGTTTTTCTAGCGTTGACCCATCTGGGCGGTGAGAGAAATGACCCCTATTGAGGGTGATTAGGAAGAAGCACAAGAGGTAGCTTTTCCCTGCGCCAGATACGCCACTAATAATTACATTTGGTGCGACGTTTGAGTCAAATAGGTCGAAATGAACTAACTCTCGGTTCCACAAGCTAGGAAGTACGAAAAGCGCATTTTTACTGCCTTTCCAATTTCCCCAGAGAGGGAACAATCTGGCTGCTCTAGAAGAGCGCATCATGCTAGTCCAGCCAGGGCCATCCGTCGATGGATCGTAGGAGCCGGGAATTGAGTTTAGCAATATTCCGGTATCGCTAATCATATGTGACATGGCACGCGCGCCATTTAGAGCTGGGAACATTGCGAGCACTTCGCTTGATGCTCTGCGAGCTTCATCTAGGGTTTGAGTTATTTGTACGTGATTTACTCCAACTCGCACTATTTGCGATTTGTTAGAATATAATTCTTCTCTCGCCTGACGAATAGTGGCAATCTGGTGCATTATCTTCTGATTAGCGCGTCCTAGGGCCGTCCTTTCTCTCAAGCCAAGTGTTGAATCTAACTGGTCTAGACGTTTTAGTTGCTTGCTTTGAGGGTCTTTGGAGTAAGTTACACTTAATATTGATTCTATCGGTATGCTTTGAAGCGGAACAGTCATTAATGGCAGGCACTGCTTTGGAGGTTTAACCATACTAACTGTATGAAAAACCCGACCGTCCTTAACTAGGTAACCATCTTCTGGGTGATGCGCAGGGGTGTCCGATATTTGGTTTGCCAGGATATCATCAGAATCATAACGTGGAACAGCTACGGCATTTCTGCGACCTCGTTTGAATTTGCCTCCTTTTGTACTTCTGCGGTTGAAAATGGGGTAGAGAATGTCGATGAGTCCCTGCCCATCGACCTGCTCGGGTGCAAAACCCATATCTGCCATTCGAGAAATTTTACCGGTAATTTCTCCACGAAACTTATCCACAAAGCGCTGATATTCCTCGCTGCGATCGGTTTTTTCTAGAGGATCTTTGGCGCCTTTTAATAAGATCCGAAATGTATCCAGAATATTATCCATAGCGGAGCGTTTTGGCCATGGTGGGTCGTAACGAAAACTTACAAGTAATCGCAATCGTTTAACTCGACGGGAAAGAACGTCTGAGCCAGAGGATGTGCGCATCATGCGCACCCATCTTTTGGCCATCCATCCAGCAACGCCACTGGTTGGATAATCGTGAATACATCTGTCGAGGATGTGTTGAATATCAAAAGAGGTTATCCAATTAAATTGGACACTGACGTTCTCATCTAGGGAATCGATTAGTTCCTGAATGGTAGAACAAGTTTCAAAAGCATAGGCGTCAGAGGTGGATGTTAGGAGCAAGGGCTGCAGTTGCCAGATGGACCACAGCGAAGCGTCCGAATGTAGGAATACAAAATTTTCCTCATCCCATTTGACGTAAGGTAAAAGACTATTAAAAAGAGCCTCGTCCTCGTACAGCCTAGCTCTTGTAAAACGCGATATACTCATTTAAAAAACCATCATTCGCTCTTAGCAAAACAAAGCAGTTTGCGCAAAAACACTGCAAAAACACTGCACAAATACTTCTTTCAAAGAGCCATTAAAAACGTAAATGCCCTATGCCAGCTTCAATATCGAAAGTTGGATTACTGTGAATCAATTTGCTCTATGAAGCACATTACTCCTCCAATCTTCGTTTAAGATTTCGTTTAAGATTTCGTTTAAGATATGGACTTGGAGTGCGTGAAGAATCTTCCGCTAGCTCTTTTGTGTCAATTACTCGAATGACACGCCGCTTGTGGTTGAGACTAATCCCTACACTCGCTTGTCGTCCAATCTCTATAAGCAACTCATCTACTGTTCCGACTTGTTTTATAGAAACTTTTTTCTGCTTTACTTGCTGCGGATACGACCACTCATATCCAATTGTCTGTGCTAGAGCCTCAATTGCTTCCGATAAAGTAGAATCCGGCAGTTCTAGCGATAAAATAGGAGATACGTAAGGTGCGCTCAAGTATGCCTTTCTTGGGATGGGGTTTGGAAGGTGACTCCATGTTAGTCTGCTGTATACTGGCTCAGGGGCACTTTTGCGAAAGGATGGTCTGTAGTATTCGGTTTTCACAATAGGTGTTGTAGCAGTGCAGGAGCACATTATTGATGCTACTAGCATGTGCGATAAGAGCAATCGCGTGTTTCTAAATTGCCTGTATGTGAGAAGCGTTTTTAGTGTCATTTCATAAAGTGTCGTTAGCGCAAAGTATCATATCATAAGTTACTGAAATTATAACTATTGTTTAATAACCCATGGTGTCCCGGACCCAGACCCAGAGCCACTTGAGCCCCCGTATAAGCCTTCTTCCGTGTCAAAAGCATCCTCAAGTTCCCAGCGGTCTTTCATTACCTTTAGGTAGTAATAGTGGTTTGGAACTAGGTCGCCAGCCTTATTTAAGTGATCCGGAACCCACATCAATCTAACTTCGGCAGGGCGGATAACTGGATATGCCGGTTGAGGGGCTTGGGCACTGCGGTAAGCTCCCATTACTTCTAAGGCATGACGAGCGCTGCCAGATTCCCCATTAGAACCTGTCTCATCAAGCAGGGCACTATTGTTGCGCTCCCCAAGCTCCAAGCTTGGGGTATCGGCAAATGGATTTAAAATCTCCGCAGCTTTATTTGCGCAGCCACTGAATACACTCAAAGCGAGAAACACAAGGGTTACGGCTCGGGTGAGTCTTGGCATGTTGATTGATGTTTGCGCTTTAATTTTGGTTTTAATCAAGTGCTGATGCATAAATCCCCTCTCTGTCAAATTCGTCATCAATAACTTCTATTTCCACCGATTGTGAGAAAATCGCTGTGACTTGTCGGTTTGGCAGTACTTCGACAGCGGGAACAAGTTTTTCGTAGCGATCTAAAAGAATCCCTCCTATTCGACTAGAAGCATCTGTGAGTGCTGAGACGGTAGCTATGTTTAAATCGTTAGAATCGATGTCAATATTATCGCTATCCCTAACCGAGATAGAGCTTGCGTCATTCAGGAGGCTATCCCCTATGGCCGCCGTGAAACTCACTCCGGCGGTAGCTACTATTAGGCGGCCGAGCTTGTCGATTAGTTTTCCTTTCATGCCTCGGATGCCATCCTCTCCTAAAATCCAGCCGTCTACTGGCACCACTGAACGCCTGCCGTCTTTGTGTCGTAGTGCCATGTCGGTTAAGCGAAATAGCACGCGACCATCCGCTTCTGAGCCGCTAGCCGCCGCTATAATACGTGCTTCCCCAAGGTCGAGAGTAGAACCGTCTGGACCCCGAATTGGTCCAGTGAGTTTAAAAACTACCGGGTATGGAGTGCCATCAGTCGGCGCGATGACACCAGTCAAAAGAGTGAGTGTAACGGCATCTCCGGTCGTGACCACAGTTGTTCTTAATGGTTTGGGTGGTTTCGGAGGAAGTGGCACTGTGACTTCGTTAAATCCGAAACCCACTAGTTTGTTTGGTGACTCAAATTGACCGGGTCGATCGACAGAACTACCTCCTTTACCCCCTTTAACGTTTCTGCCTCGGCCCCCGCCTTTGCCTCTGCCTCTTCTGCCGCTAGCGTTGTCAATTGAAAGGTTAGATCTTCCCGAATTAACAGATCTTTCGACGTTATTAACAGCTTTTTTTAGATGCTCAAATTGATCGAGTAAAGTCTCAAAAATCGACGTTGAGCGAGTTCTGTGTTCTTCAAAGTCACTCTGGATTCGCTTCAATAGAGCTGTTTGCTCTTTCGACTTTCTAGCGTTTTTGTCTATGTCTTGTCGCATTGCTAAGGTGAGATCTTTATACGCTTCACGCGCTCCCGTACTTTGAACTGATGGTCTTGCTGCAACAACGCGTCTTCGACGAGGGGGTTTGGCGGTAAGAACATATAGCAATGCGACCACTATGAGCAGGCCACCGGCAAACATTACGCGGCGATCGTTTTTAATTAGCAGCTTTAAATCTTCGAGTTTTTGTTTCATTCTGCTTCCCTAACGTTGTGCTCTCGTTACTATGTAAACCTTGGCTAGATGTGCATTTGCAATCTTCTGTTCTGCCGTTAGTGGTCGGGGTGCAAGTTCCCAGCGTTGTGCCGTTACCGCTCTTGTGCCATCGAGTCTGAAAGTGGCAGGGTTTAGTCTTTGGGTTGTGTCGAGCAAATTCTCAACACTTAGGACATATCCCCAGAGTTCTGCGCCCATGTATATTTCATCGATTTCTGCGCGAAGTGCTCCGTCGTGAAAGACTGTTTCACCTGAATATCTATTTGAACGTCTATATCCAGGAATACCCTTTCTTTTACCAAATTCTGCAACTAGAATCATATGGCGCATAAAACCACTTATGGCAGTAGGTGGCGCGAAGCCTTGTGACTGTTTTGGCGAAGTTTGTATTTCTTCCTCGACGGTTTCGGGAATTCGCTGATCGACTATCGTAATTGAAGAGTCTCTAGGGTGTTCATCTGTCGCAGGAACTGCTCGTATCGAGTAAGTGCGCTTGTCGTTTAAATGAACAATTATAGCTTCACCTTCTGGTGGAAGCTCTGGTTGTGCAAAAATTATTAGGTAATCCTCTTGTCGCTCAAGTGCTAAACTAGAGTTTGTTATCTTAAAGCCACCCTCTATTTGTCCGGGAAAGACCACCTGAGTAGGCTCTCCTGGAGTTATAAAAATAACTCCCTCTTCTCCCTCGGAATAACGCAAGTCCCTGGCCGAGGCCTGGTTAACAAGCAGTATGGTTGTTAGCACTACGGCGACAAGACTCGCATAGGCATAATTAGAAATAAAGTTTGTTCTATGTTTCAGACTCATTTACCACTCTCCTCTTAACTTGTTAAAATTTACGCGCCTGAGTTTGATATCGACTACGACAATTCCAAATTCATTGTGAACATTGCGTGGAATGGTTGTCATTGTAATGTCGTAAGACATCTGATCCGCAGGGAGGGGTTTGGCGCCGATTAACTTCTGTCTCATTCCTGGAAGTCTCACAATTATCTTATCCTGTTGTGGTATTCTTTTAACCTTTGTGAGGTTCTTATTTATAAAGAATAATTGGGAGCGATCCGTCTCCTTAATGGCTCGTAATTCGTGAATTATCATTGTGGTTTCGAAAATAGTGAGCGCTGGTTCCCATAGAAATTTTCGTGCGTGGTTAAACTGTTTGGGAGCAACCGTTGGTTGATACGACGCTATTAAGTTCACTACTTCTGTCGCTACACTTATAAATTCACTGTCCGGGAGTTCCTTTACGGAATAGTGTCCCGGTTGTGGTTGCTGTGGGACTTCTATTATAGTATCTGCAGAGACATACATTATCAGGGCTGCGGCTATAGCTAATACCGTAGCTGGTATTTGAAGCAGTGCAATGGCGCGCCACAAGAAGGCCTGTTCGCGAAAACCTTCCCACAAGCGAATGGTATCGGCACCAGCTCGTCCGGCAACGCGTTCTACTTGTTTAATATCACTTTTTAGTGATAAATCTGCCATTGTTAAAACCTTTTTAAACTTTGCCTAAAATCCTAATCGTCATCAAGTAATTCATTTTGAAAACTGGGAAACATTTGATCAAGCCCAAGTTCTACAAATCGTGAATCTTTTGGAAGCTCTGCTACCGGGCACTGTGACCAAACAGGCTGAAGTACGCTTGGTGCCGGAATTCCTGGTGGTGGAAAACCACAACTCGACATAACAGCGTTTCTTACTCCTCGCTCTTCATCTGGGAAGTTATGCCGAATGGCTGCTAGAGTTGTCGTGGTCAAGATCCATCCTATAATCATAAACGGCATAGCAGCAGCAGGAGAGCGAGCAAATGAACCGACCATAATGAAAACCACTAGTCCCACGGACCATTCCATGGCGTTTGCTCCCATAAATGTCCAGGACGCCTCTAGGCCTGGAAGAACCTGTCCATCATCGTATTCCATGTTGCCTCATTTTCATTCGTTTTAATTCATTGCCTTGTTGTCACAGATGTTACACAACCTACTATAAGCTTGTTATGTGATAAATACACTCCCCTGTGCTCGAGTTGTTGTATTTAGCAGCTTATTAGTGCTATTTTTCTGCTGGTCCTGAATCTCCTTCCTTTTCTCCTTTTTGCTCTTGCGTGGGCTGATTATCTTTGCTTTTCGAGGATTTTATCTTTTGAAGTCTAGTTTCAATTGCTCGAGCAATTGCTTCGCTTACTGCCTCGTTATTTGCGTGGATGTCCTCTTCTTTTTCCTTGTTAGTGCTTGTTGTTGTCTGTTCTATTGACCCCTCTGGTGCGGCAGTTGATGGGCTGCTACTGTGAGGATCGGTGTTTGCCTCTGCCTCTGCCTCTGCATTTGCCCTTGTCTCCGCTGTTTCCGCAGCGCGTTGGTTTTCTAACTGTGTCCTGTAAGGACCTGTATTTGTTATGACTTTTGGTGCTTGCGCTTCTGCTGAAGGGGGTTTTTTAATGGCTTTTAGTTCCGCAGCGCGCTGCTCTTCTCCATAATTATTTGCATCTTGAGCTCCGTAGTCTGGTCGAGCTGTTCTCTCATATGATCGTTGAACACGCAGGCTATCTGCCTTGAATCGAACACCTCCGCGAGTAACTCGTGGTTGCGGATCAAGTAGGCGATTGAGCTCCTCGGTGCGACTAACAATAGATATTCGCCATTCCTCTGGGTCCAACAGGACATCCGGTTGTGCAGCTCTGCGCCCAGCTTCAAATTCAGACAATGCCTCTACAAGTAAGGTTCTAGCACGCGCATAGTGACCTATCGCTTTAGCGGAACGCTCTGCCGAGGCGTATGTTGCTTGAGCAAAAACACTTGCGGGTAGAAATAATATAGCTAGGCTAAGTGCTATTATGTGCAAAGGTCTTGCTGCGAAGAGTTTATCTATAAAAATAACACGCAAATCTGTCATAATTGTCTCTACCGTCCTATAAGGTTACCCGGCTCGAGTAATAAACAGTAATTGTTGTCGAAGCCAAATATTATTCCAACTGTAAATTATTCCAACTGTAAGTACTGTTATGAATAATTCTTCGTAGGAAGTGCTCCTAAGCATATAAATACACATATAGACCTCAAAAACCACTTATGGATGGCGCCAATGCTCATGTTTTTACTAAAGAAACCCGCCACTTATGGAGCGCTTATTCTTTCTATTAGTGTTTTCCTTATCTCGTAATAGCTATATAATGAACAACAGCTTTTAGACTATAATGATAATTTGAAATACATACCTTGGCCTGGCAATAGGGTATAATTTAGTTGTTAATGCGGGTGTTTTGTTTTTTTAAGGCATAACAAAGGCGTAACAAAGGCGTAACAGTGGTGAAAATTGGTTTTTCCTAGTGGAAGGCTTCCTACAAGTAGCGGTGATGGAAGGTTACCACGGCAGTGATATTATACGTTTTTTTGAAGTAGTTCAGGTCAGCGTTTAGGTTTAGCATTAAATGGGTTACAGCGATCTTAAAAATAGGCTCACAAATCTTAAGAGTTTCGTTGATGAGCACCACGAAGGCCAGATATCTTTTTTCAAGGCATTGCTAGTTTCTCTTTTTGCTGTTTCGTTGCTGGCTTCAGTTTTGCCGGCAAGAGAACAGGCAGAAACTAGTTCCATTCGCAGCTCTTTAGGTGGAAGATTTACTCGACAGACGGGCATTCGCAAGGAAGGGATGCCAGGTGTCAGTATCCAAGAAACAGATACTGAGGAGTTGTGGTTTGAAGAGACTGAGGATATTGTTCGCAAGCGCGCTCAGTGGTTGGAAGAGTCGGTGTTTGGAATTAGTTCTGCAGATAGGTATCTGGGGTATGTAAGAACTGTTATCGATTTGGTGTTTGATGACGATAACCCAGGAGAAAGTGGTGCATTTAGTCGTGCTTTCGTTAGTTCTTTGCTTCGAATTGGGTTTGTGTTTCTTAGCTTTTGGCCACTATGGGTTGTGGCAGTAGTTGCTAGTTATTTAGTTGTGCCGATTGTGGTAAAGAAGAAACCAACTGATGATATTTTAGGACTTTGCGATCCTGGAAAAACACCGTTTTATTCAGGTATCTACGGTCCACTTCGTCCCAATAATGATTCAAGTGGCACAGATTTTTCATGTCCGAGTTTAGCTTGTCCTAAACAAGCGAGTAAACAAGTTGCTTTAGGGCATGAGCTTGGGAAAATGCTGCAAGAACTTGGAGTTAGCAGTAATACTAATCTCGCTCTAGTTTCAATTATTCTTGCGTATAGTGATTATCCTGGTTTTGTAGATGACGAGCGAGAAGATGTTGAGGATAATAGTGAAATTGTTGATGAGATTGGCACATTCGATCCAATGGAGTCCAGTCCAGCCGTGCAAAAAAGCATTATTGCGCCCAGTGAATGGACGGTTGAGCGAAGTGCTGTTGTGGGTTTGCAAGCGGTTATCGAAGCACATCGCGGGGTCGTTCGTTTAGAGAAAGTGCTTAAGGGAAGTTCTCAAGATAGCAAACACGATGATGGCTTCATCGAATTTCGAGGATTGGTTAATGATTATTGCCAAGACATTAGTCCGTTAGCTAAAATATTGCTTAAGTCACTTACCCCGCATAGGGTTTGTGCGCTTGCGCAATTACCTATTGAAGCCGTAGTCTCGTCGTATTTGGCTACGGAGGCTGGAAAGGCTTTAGTTTTTCAAAAAATTGAAGGTGGTTTTTCGCAAAACTCCTTGTTCCCAAATCTTCAGGCGCGAGCAGTTTTACATTCTCTTCCAAGTTATCATAAAGAGTATAGTGGAAATATTAAATCGAGCATAAGGCAAGCGATCGTTTGTTCCCGCAGGCACGGTGATTTTGGACGAGCCTTTTTGCCTGTGAATATGCCGGTTTCTAGTCGAGGGCTTAGGGATTGGTTGGAAATACTTTATGCTTCGCCTGAACAACGTTATGAAGTTGCACATCTTGTGGAGCTTGATGGTCACATAGAAGAAGTTCACGTAGTATGGAGACGTGAGCTTGCGAGGCGTTTACATAGTGATGCTGCAAGCAGCGAACGGAAAGAAGGTAACATCTCTGCAAGTTGTGATATTTGGAAAGGAATCCCATTTAAGTCGGTTATCTTAATGCCTATAGCAGATCTTTTGCAGTTGGCTACTGATGGGCTTAGCGAGGTTAGGCAGAAACGAATTTTGGAGCTAATAGAGCTTACTCGTGAACAGCAGTCGAAAGTCAGCATCTCAGCGAGACTTCCTGGTTTTAAGCGTCAAGCAATGGAGATAGAAAAAGAGGCCGCAGCCTCAAGCAGTGGAGTTCAGAAGATGCTTGCTGCAAGTCCTACAGGGCCGATTTTGTTAGATAAGTGGCTTATCGTGCGTCGAATGCTCACACGTTACAATTGGCTTTCAACGCGTGTAGGGGATGATAGTGTTCCGGTTGATGGAATGTTACAGGCTGTCGTGGTACTGCGTATGCTGCAGAATAAATTAGAGGTTGCTGGTCTAGATGCGCTTGTGCCGTTAAGGCAACGTCGTTTTAAGTTGCTTTTTGGTGAATCTTGGGAAAGCAGATTTTATCACTCTTCTCCTCACCCTGACGATGTCGAAATATTTACGAATATCGATGAGTTTAATGAAAGACTTTCTGGGCGCCTGGGAGCTGCACAGAAGGAAGATGGTTTAAAGCCTGAGGATAATAATAGAGCTCATGGTAATGCACGTGTGGTATAGGTTTTATAGTAGCTAAATAGCATTAATATGGTGGTTTTCTGATGGCACGCAACTATGACACAACGGACACCGGTACTTTGCAGCGAGTGCGTAGGCGTAATACGTCTGTCGTGTCGTATGCTGCAATTATTGCAACGTGTTTGGTTTGTATTTCTTCTTTAGGTGCGAATCTAACTGTAGGCAGTCTTTTTCTACTTGGAGGACTACTTCCTACTTTGGCCTTTGCTGTTCCCGCGGGGGTTAAGGGGGTGTATAATTTTATTGAAAAAGAACGCTCAAAAGAGTCTGCGCGTCGTGGTGGGAAACAAGTTCTAGGCTCCCCTCCAGATCGAAAAGCCTTTAATGATGAGCTCGCACGATGCAGAAAAAATGGCAAGGTGATGGTTGATCGATACTTGGTTGGGTTTGAGGTCGATTCAGGTGAGCCGATTTGGATAGGGGACGATGACTTATGTACACACGCAGCGGTCTTTGCTAAAACGGGTGTTGGTAAGACCTTGTGGTTAGAGTCTCTAATGTTTCAGCAAATGGCGCGAGGACGTGCCAGTGGTTTCACGTTTATCGATGCAAAGCGCGATATGGGTACTCTAGCCGATATAATCATTATGGCGATGATGACCGGCCGTATAGAGGATTTGATAGTTGTGGATCCGTTTGATCCAGTGTGTTGTTATAATTTTGTATTTACGACACAGCGTGCTGATGTGAAAGCTAGAAAGGTCCTTCGCTGTGGTTTGCCACCTACTTCCGATCAGAGCACTACTAAACATTATGACCGTTTGGCAGCGGATGCTGTATATCGAGTCGTAAGAGCTATGGAGAGTCTTGGTTTAGCATGGTCCGTGCGCGATGTCGCTGTAGCGCTTTCGGCATTTAATGTAGCATACCCTCGCCTTAGAGGTTTGCTTCATGAAAGTGGCGCCAAGCAGGCAATGGTGGAGCTTGGGCATCTAGCTGGAAGTTATCGCACTGGCAAGGGAAAACTTGATGCGATGAGTCTTACGGACAACTTGCGCGGTATTTCGTCCGAACTTCATTCTATCTCAAATTCTGAGGCAGGTGAGATGTTTTGTGCCCCAAGAGCGGATCTTTCTCTAACTGATGCTATACTTCGCGGTAAAATGATATACTACATGCTTCCGAGGTTGGAGGAAGCTGAAAGTGCAGCGCGTATGGTTAAGGTGTTTAGAGAGGATTTAGAAGTGTCTATCGGAGAGATTACATCTAACCGTAATTACACTTTGGAAGATCCTCACATGGTAATTGTCGATGAGGGGGCCTCTACTTTTGGCTCTACTTGGGCAAATCTGTTTGAGTTAGCTCGGAAAGGGAGATTCGCTTTATTGTTTGGTGCTCAGTCTGTTGGTGGCTTGACAGATACAACAATGGGGCTTTCCGAGCAATTTTATGAGAGAGTGCTCGCAAATGTGAATTTGAAAGTCATAATGCGTGTGGGTGACAACCGCACAGCGACTGACATGTGCGAGTGGATCGGCAAAGTCTCTACAGCAAAGAAGACGATTAGTACGGCTATGTCTTCGAGTCTGAATGCTCGAGAGTGGACGAAGAACGTTCAGATGAATAAGCGCAGTGCAGAAGGGATGCGGGAAGGTATTACCTTGGCTGAAGACGAAGAGGATTTGGTTAGTGCTGAAGAATTAAAACATGAAATGTCAGCAGAGAAAGGGCTTGCGTGGTTTGATTTAGGTGATGGCAAGATGCGCAAAGGGCGCGCTTTATGGTTTAATGCTGATTTGCCACAGGCTTGGGAGGGGCGAGAGCACTTGGTTCGTTACGAATCAGTTGAGGCCGATGAGATAGCTCTGGCAGAATGGGTAGATGAGCATATCCTAGCTGTGGAGAGAGCTGAAACTGAGCGTGATATCGGGGTAGAAAATGGACCTAACGATATGGGTGAGTCTCCTGCAAGTAAGGGTAATGCTAAAGGTGGTGCTGAGTCTGCAAGCTCTGACACTCAAGTTTCTTCTGAAGGCGACCAAGCAGGTGCTTTTCGCTTCAACATAATGAAAGGATTTAGGGGAAAACCTGGCGCTAGAACATTTGTTGAGGAAACTAGTGAGGATGCGCAACAAAGCAAGGGTGTTGAGCACAAAACTATAAAAAGGGAGGCTGAGGCTGCTGGTAGCTCCTCATTAGATAAGATTTCAGGTAACTCTGGTAATGACGATGGTAATGACGATAATGTCGAAACAAAAGAGGTTGCTGTTGCGCAAAAGCGCATTTTACCGAAAGGGGATGGACAAAAAAGAGGAAAAGAGGCAGATAACACTACTAAAAAAGCGGTCGACCGAAAAGATAACCCCAGGCAAGGGTTGAATTTCAGCGCAAAGGGTGGTCCTAGGAGGGCGGGTAATAAGAAGAAGGGGCAATCCAAGGCTACGCAGTACCAGGCGAAATCCGCATAATAACGGCCGGTTATTTGTAATAAAGCATCAATTTGCTATAACTAGCGCATAACGTAGAATCGGCAGTTGAGTTAATAATTTAGTCGTGCAGTTTAGGAGTGCTAGGTTGTTTGTTTAGAGAGGATTTTTTTGATGAGTACTATGACATTTACGATTGCGAAATCGTTTGGGCGTTTACAGTTGATTCCAGAGAAAAATGGTCTCAGGATGTGGTATGTGCCCATTGTAAATGGTCAACCCGACCCTGACTCGCTTGGTGCTTGTGATTTATTGGTGCCTTTGGATGCCGTTGGTGGATTATGGGCGACTGCACGAGCGTTTTTGTACGGAGTGGAATCTCTTGATGAAAACATTATCCTTCGAGGTTCAGAAGGTGATATTTTGGTTAAATTGTACAGAGACAAGCCGAAAGGTTCTCAAGGTGCTCTTAGTGGAGAGGAGATCAGTTGGTTGCGAATTGTTTCGGGCCGTAGCGAGGAGGAGCGTAGGCGTATAAAATTGGGACCGCGTGACTTGTTGTGTATAGAGCTTGCTTGTAACTCAGTTCTAGTTGTTTCCTCTTCTATGGGAGGAGGAACTGTTCAGCTCAGTAACAATGGTCTCGGTGACAGTGAGGGCTCCTCGGCAGTGGGGGGAGATAGCCTCGATAAAGAACATGTTGGTCTTGAGAATTAATGAATCGGGTTTCTAGCTGATTTGAAATAACCAGAGAGTTCCCGCCGCCTAGGCCTTTTAAAGAAAACGGCATTATTTAAGATATTTTGCCTATAATAAACCCAAATTTCTCATCCGCCCCCTCTACTGCAGGGGAAATTTACGTCGAAATCAATGGCTTTTTAAGGTGCTTTTATGAGTAAGGCGGTTCAGTCAATGTTTGCCTCCGTAGCTTCGCGCTATGATGTTACAAATGATGTTTTGAGTTTTGGAATACACAGGCTATGGCGTTTGCAGGCAGTTAGATTTGCAGAAATGACCCATGGTTGTAAGGTCTTGGACTTATGCACAGGAACAGGGGATTTTGCCAATTGTATTGCGGATGAAATAGGGTCTGATGTTGTATGTGTTGATTTCGTCCAGGAAATGCTTAGACTTGCTCAGAAAAAGGTTTACAAGCATACTTCTTTGCAGCAGCAGAATAGTAAAAGGCGATGGTTTGTGCAGGCTGATGTGCTTGAGCTTCCTTTTTCTGAGGATAGTTTTGATGTTGTGGCGATTAGCTTTGGTATTAGAAATGTGGATGATCCACTTGAGGGTCTTAATGAGATACATCGGCTTTTGAGACCAGGCGGCAAATTGTTAGTGTTAGAATTTGGGCAACCTCGATTACCACTTTTTGCGAGCATGTATAGGCATTACTCTAAGTTTTTTGTTCCAATGGTAGGACAAATGCTTACTGGCAATAGAGCCGCTTATGAGTATTTGCCTCGAACCTCTCGAGAATTTCCTTGTGGCGATAAGTTTCTCAATTTACTGCAAAAGGCTAATTATCGTGCCCTGAGAATGAAATCATTTATTGGTGGTGTCGCCTATGCATACGTTGGTACAAAGTAACCAGTTGTTAACTTTCGCACCGTGGATTGTGGCTATAACCGGTGCTTCAGGGGGAGTCTATGGAAGTCGTTTAATAGGGGCACTTCTTCAGACTTTTACCGACCTTGAGCTCCATATTGTTATATCTGATGCCGGCTTTAGAGTTTTAGAGCAAGAGCAGGGAACGCAGAAATCTGAATTCCTAGGCGAACTTCTTCGTGGTGAATACAGAGAACGAGTAACTGTTCATAATAATAGAGATATAGGTGCAACAATTGCTTCTGGGTCATACAACACTAGTGGAATGGTTATTGTGCCTTGTAGTATGAGTAGTCTTGCGGCTTGCGCTAGTGGCCTTACTCAGAACCTCATAACCAGAGCTGCAGATGTTACTTTGAAGGAAGGTCGGAAATTGGTGCTCGTTCCTCGAGAGACACCGCTCAGTGCAATTCATTTGGAAAACATGCTGAAATTAGCACGCCTAGGGGTTAGGGTAGTTCCAGCAATGCCGGGGTTTTATCACTACCCTAAATCGGTGGATGATTTAGTAGACCACGTGGTTATGCGCATTATGGATCAGATGGGTATGCGTGTTGATATTACTCGTCGATGGAATGGTGGGAGAAAAGAGCAGTGAGACACTCCGAAAGTGCGCTGGTGCAACATCAGGATATTCTAAGCAAGAGCTGCGGTAAGTTTGCTCTAGCTGAGATTGAAAGGGCTGGACTCGCAGATATTTGCACCAAGTTGTTGGAGAGTAGAGAGCTTAGTCCTAGTGAGATTAATTGTTTGGTTAATCACGTGAGTCCTGCGTTATTGGCAAAGTTGGTGGAATTAATTGGTCATTCCTATTGTGATGTTTCAGGTGTGCAGAAGGTAGTTCTTCGCCCAGTAGTGTTTTTGCCAATAGCTCAAATGATTGAGGAAAATGGAGCGAAAGAAGCGCTTTGTGAAGTTAAAAGAAAGTTTCAGTTGGTAAGTAAAGATGTGAAGCTTGACTGCGAGCGGCTTTACTTTGCACTAGACCGGTGGAATGGGGCATTTGAGTTACCTTGTCTTTTAGATATTGTAGCTGAGCTCGTTGCGGTGACGGATACAAGTTACCGCATCACACCAGTTGGACCATCAACTGCGGAAATAAGATCTTTAATTGAAGATTTAATTGAAGATGGGCAAACAGATGATAGTGGAGAAAGATATTTAGAAAAAATACTTAGTGACTTTTACTCCCGCGATATTAGCAGCATAGAGGGAGGAGGGGATTTCGCAATACATAAAAAGGCGGTCGAAGCTGGATTTTCAGTTGCCTTTGGTTCCGAAGTTGTTCTTCGTCAATTTTCTGAATGTAATGTGAATCAAAGTCCTGATGTCGCGCATCAAGTGGCATTTGAACGTGGTTTTCAGGATGGTATCCTTGCTCTGAGAGAATCACTTATTAGCTCTTCAAAATTTGACATATGGTTTCCATGGGCATCTCAAAAGCTCGATACCGGTAACTCTAATATCGCGCCTTTAGGGGTGCAGTTGATTCGCGCCATTGCCTTGGGGCGTCTACTGTTGCCAGGGGTGAGCCATGTCAGAGCATCTCTAGCGCTATTTGGTATTAAGATGGCTCATGTTGCACTTGCCTTTGGTGCTAATGACCTTGGGTATGCAGCACTTGATAGCGTTACAGAAAAGGCTTTAGGCATTTGCAAATTCAGTGAGGCTACTGAAATGATAAGTGCTCATAAAATGTTTAATGTTGTTATTGATTAGGGTAATGTCGTTGTGAGTGCAGTGTTCGAGGAAATTTCCGATAAAGTTTTGGCTGGCAGTCCGCTTTCATTTGAGGATGGAGTTGTACTTTTTGAGTATCCTGATTTGCTCGCTATTGGACAACTTGCCAATAGGTTACGTGAGCGATTGCATGGCGATGTCACGTATTATAATTTAAACCTTCATTTAAACTCCACAAATATATGTGAGGCTGATTGCCTTTTTTGTTCCTTTGCTCGTCTTGAGTCTGGAATGCCACAAGCTTATGTAATGTCGTGTGAGCAAGCTTTAAACTGGATTGATTCTAGGTTTAGACCTGGAATGACAGAGATTCACATCGTTAATGGCTTAAATCCTGATTTACCGTTTTCCTATTATCTCGAATTATTGTCGTCAATCAAGTCACGTTTTGCCTCTTTGCATCTAAAGGCTTTTACGGCTGTCGAAATTCACTATTTCTGTGAAAAATTTGGAATGAGCATCGATAAGGTTTTGCATGCACTGAGGCAGGCGGGATTGGATTCCCTTCCAGGAGGAGGCGCGGAAATTTTTGCAAAGCGAGTTAGGAACAAAATTTGTCGAGATAAGGCAAGTGCGGATGAATGGCTAGAAGTTCATCGGGTAGCTCATGATTTAGGTCTGAAGAGCAACTGCACTATGCTATACGGAACGATTGAGCGTTATGACGAGTGTATAGATCATTTGATTCGTTTGCGATCCCTTCAGGAGGAGACTAATGGTTTTCAAGCATTTGTCCCATTGGCGTTTCATCCGGAAAACAATCGTTTGGGTAAGCTTAAGGCGCCAACTGGTGCCCATGACCTTCGTGTTATTGCTATTAGTAGGTTGATGCTTCACAACATACCTAATGTGAAAGCTTATTGGGTGATGCTAGGGATTAAGATGGCGCAATTGGCGCAACGTTTTGGAGCTAATGATTTTGATGGCACTGTCGTGGAGGAGAAGGTGTATCATATGGCAGGTGCTACTACTCCAAATGCGCTCAATGTTACGGAACTCAAGCATTTAATTGAAGATATAGGGCGAGTGCCGATAGAGCGAGATTCGTTGTATCGACATGTTAGTACTGCATCAGAAGAGGTGAGAGCAGAAGCGTGGAACAGTTAAAGTTGAGTCAAAAGTTACGAGTAAGCAATGTAGGCTATCTCAATAGTGCGCCATTTCGAGCACTCAAAAAACTTGATTTTGTAGATTACCAGGAGTGCGAGCCAGCCGAGTGCGCAAGAATGTTACATGAAGATGAGTGTGACTTAGCTTGTATTCCTTTGGCTGAGTATGCAGTTAGTGCCGAGTATACGGCGATGGATGTAGGCATCGTTTCAAAAGGGGCTGTCCAGAGTGTTTTCTTATTTGCCGAGCAGGAGTTTGATTCACTTGATACTATTTATTTAGATAGTGCTTCACAGACATCGATTGTTTTATTGCGTTTGATTCTTTCTGAGATGAAATCTAAGCTCAGGGGCGATATTAGATTTATAAGGCAAGATGCAAAACTTGCGCTCAAACAGCTAGGTAAAAGTTCTGGGGCGTTAATCATTGGAGATCTGGCCTTAGCTCATCGGGGTAAGGCGAGGTATGAGCTTGATTTAGCTGCGCAGTGGAGTGCTACAACTGGAAAGCCGTTTGTCTTTGCTGTCTGGGCGTACAGGGCGAATCGCATTAGTAGAAACTTCTTGTATGAGATTAGAGAGACACTTCTTGAGGGAGTTTCGCAGCGTAGTGTTTATGCTCGCCACTTTGCGGATGAGTACGCAATTTCTAGGGAAATTGCGCAAGAGTATATTTCAAAGCGGGTTAGTTATGTAATCGATAAAGAGGCGGTAAATGGCGCAGAAAAGTTTTTGCATAAAAGTGCTTGCGCGGGATTTCTTCCGAAAACGCAGCTTCGAATAGAGACTGATTTTCGTTCTAATTGTGAGTTAACTCACGGAGCTTCTCATGAACGGAGTATAGATTCTATACTTCAGGATGCGTGTTCGGGATGGCGCATATCGATAACCGATGGTGTAAGGTTAGGTTTGAGTGCGAGTATGGCGGATTTAGCACTTGCTGCGAATTGTCGAAAGGACCAGCTTAGCACTACAGGGGGAGTGTCTTATATAGTTGAGCGCAATATTAACTACACTAACATTTGTAATGTGTACTGTCGGTTTTGTGCGTTTTATAGAGCTCCCGGTAAGTCAGGGGGGTATGTTTTATCTAATGAAGAGATAGCCGAAAAGATTCAGGCTACTGTTGATGCCGGAGGAATTCAGATTCTTCTTCAGGGTGGCTTGAATCCTGAGTTGGGCATTGAGTATTACGAAGAGTTATTTCGGTGGATAAAACAACGGTGGCAGATTAATCTTCACGCTTTGTCTTCTGATGAGATATGGCACATTAGTAGAGTATCTCAAATCAGTCTTAAGGAAACACTGGAGCGTCTTATTGAGGCAGGGCTTGGAAGTATCCCTGGAGGAGGTGCGGAAATACTGGTTGCGCGTATTCGACGGCGTATAGCTCGTTTGAAGACGTCAGATAAAGAGTGGTTAGAAGTTCATCGTATTGCACATCATCTTGGAATTACTTCTTCTTGTACGATGATGTTTGGGGTGGGGGAAACGTGGCATGATAGGCTGATTCACGTTAATAAGCTAAGGCAGCTTCAAGATGAGACCGGTGGTTTTAGTGCCTTTATCACTTGGCCATTTCAGCAAGCATCTACTCGTCTTAAGTCTGGTGACGTGTCTGCTCCAGAGTACTTGCGAGTTCAGGCGGTTTGTCGTTTATTTTTGGATAATATCGCGAATATACAGAATTCCTGGGTTACACAGGGGCCGTCAGTTGGGCAGCTAGCATTGTTTTTTGGCGCAAATGATTTTGGGTCAGTAATGTTTGAGGAGAATGTAGTATCTGCAACTGGTGTGGGCTTTAGCATGGATGCAAACATGATTGAGCGCCACATAACAGAAGCGGGCTTTTTACCTTGGCGTCGGGATGTGCATTACCAGAAAGTTGCTGGCTAACCTGGATTTTTCACCAACTTCGCTACGAGTAAGGCGATAGCACAGTTTTTTATTCCCCCTTACCCCAGCATGGCTGTGCACGTGTAAGGTGCGAAAGTTGTAATCACTCGATTTTGATAGCATTTTCATGCAAGCGAAGAGGAATTTGCCCAAGTTGTGATACAAAGAGAGCACTTTTGTTTTCTGAGCATTTGGTCAGAAATATTCTTCTTCCGCATTCTCACCGGCATGTTATTTTCAGCCTTCCAAAAAGACTACGCATATATTTTAGGTACAATCGCAAGTTAACAAAATACCTTTATAAAGCAGCTTGGGACGCATGGAAAGAAGTTGCAGAAGAGCTAGTTATTGATGGAAAAACCGGAGCTGTTATGGCGCTGCATACAAGCGGAGATCTTATGAATTTCCATCCGCATGTTCATGCACTTTGTTTAAATGGGGCATTGTTGTCCAGTGGTGAATTTCATGAATTAGACAACATCGATACTAAACGTCTTGAGTCATTGTTTGCCGATAAAGTTTTTCAAGCTCTATTGGATGAGGAGCTTATTAGCGAAGAAGTCGTCGAGTCAATGCGCTCATGGGAGCATTCCGGGTTTAATGTATATCCAGCATCACCTACCTCGTTTGAAAACCAAGATGCACTGTTGTTTCTAGCCAAGTACCTAAAAAAGCCACCAATTGCCCTTGAGCGAATGTCTATTGTTAAAGGTGGTACAGAACCTATCGTTAAGTACACTAAACACTGCGACGCGGGCTTAAGAATACATCGAGACTTCGAACCTTTGGAATTTCTTGCCGAGCTTTCAGTTCAGGTGCCAAACATCTGGGAGCAAACCACGCGATATTTAGGAGTATACTCAGCTAGAACCCGTGGAGCTCAAAAGCTTAACAAAAGTAATGACAGCGACGATCCGATTCATTGTGATGACGAAGAACAAGAGCCTATTGCGAAAGTACCTTCTGTTTGGGCGATGCTCATAAAGCTAATTTACGAAGTTGACCCATTAATATGCTCTAAGTGTAATGGGAACATGAAAATCATAGCTTTTATTCAAGGCCCAAAGGAAATCGATAAACTTTGTAACAATCTCGGTATAGCATCTTCTAGAGACCCACCTCCGTTTGAGAATAATCTAGGCGTGCATTTAGTGCCAGATTTTGAACAAACTCTATATTGACTTCTTTTTTCGCTGTTGCTTAGCGTCAGTGAATACTCTCGTCTTAAATTCTTATTTGTTTAGACTGAGCGAGCCTCCCAGGCCCATCATTATTGCTTTTCGCAAGCGAAAAACAATAATGATGGGCCTGGGAGGCTCGCTCAGGGTTGCAAGTTGCTAACTCCTCTTAGAATCATTACCTACAGCTCCTTTTGGCTTACATTACGACTATCAAAACACTTCGAGGTATTTAAGTAGTTAGCAGTATTACTGAAATTATAAGACTTCCTATCCTATAGTAATATAAGGTAGTTACGTGTTTGTCGGTAGAGAAAAAGAATATGGTCGTTTGCGAGAGCTTTTGGCTAAGCCTGTGGCTAGCTTTATTGTGCTTACGGGCCGAAGAAGAATAGGTAAGAGTAGATTACTCGAGGAGTTTGCCGAGGAGTTTTCTCGGAGTTATTTCTTTACCGGACTTCCACCGGCTCAGGGTATTGGGCAAGCTGCGCAGAAAGCAGAATTTGCAGGGGCGCTTTCCAAATACTTTGCGCTTCCCAAGTTTCAATCTAACGACTGGGGTGAACTGTTTGATATCCTCGCCCAGCGTACCGCACGCGGACGAGTTCTAGTTGTGCTTGATGAAGTGTCCTGGATGGGGGCGCGAGATCCACTCTTTCTAGCGCAGTTAAAAAACATCTGGGATCGAGTGCTAAAAAAGAATGACAAACTGATTCTTGCAGTTTGTGGCTCTATCTCTTCATGGATTGAAGATAATATTCTTTCAAGCACAGGGTTTGTCGGCAGAATAAGTGATACAATTAATCTCGAAGATATCTCTCTCTTAGCTTGCAGTAAGTTTTGGCGGCAATCCGAAGACAGAATTTCTGCTGCAGAAAAGCTGCGTTATTTGAGTGTTACAGGCGGAGTCCCGAGGTATTTGGAGGAGTTGAATCCTTCACTCTCAACGAGTCAGAATATCATTAGGAATTGTTTTAGCAAAGAGGGATTCTTCTTTCGGGAATTTGAAAGGCTCTTTTCTGATTTATTTAAAAGTCGTTATGAAAATTACGCTGCTGTATTAAGAGTTCTAGTAACACAATCCTTGCCTGCTGATAGGATTGCGAAAGCTTTAGGGAAAAAACAAGGTGGTGGATTGACCGATATTTTGGATGTGCTAGTGAAGTCAGGTTTTATAGAGCGAGACTATACATTCAGTTTTGAACAAGCAAGAGACTCTTCTCTTAGTAAATACCGCATATCGGATAACTACTGCAGGTTTTATCTTAAGTATATTTGGCCAAATAAAAGAAAAATTGAAAGTGGCTCTTTTCCTGATAAAGCATTGACCTCTCTTCCAGCGTGGAGCGCTATTATGGGATTAAGCTTGGAGAGTCTGGTCTTAAGAAATAGAAGGAAAGTTTTCGAATTGCTAAATATCAATATCCAAGATGTTGAGTGGAGTAATCCCTACTATCAGAATAAGACAGAAACCAAGCTTGGCTGCCAGATAGATCTTTTAATCCTGCATAGATTTAATTCTGTCTACCTCTGTGAGGTTAAATCTTCAACCGAAGAAATTAGAAAGAACGTAATTAAAGAGGTGGAACAAAAAATAAAAAGACTTTCCCTCCCAAAAAAGTATTCCATTCGCCCTGTCCTGATCTCGTCAGGTGCCGTATCAGATGCTCTTATATCAGAACGCTATTTTGATCAGATTATTACAGGGGAAATGTTGCTTATAAGGTAACTGCTATTTGGGACGGTTCTTGCTTGTTTGCCGGTCTGAAGGAATGAGGAAAGGTGGAGTTAAGAAGGTCTTGCGATGGCAGTAAGGAAGATGTATAATCTCTACGAAAAAAGACATTAATTGCGGGCTGATGCAAAATACCGTGAAATATAAGAGACTGATAGGTTCGTCAGGTAACTTTACATAAACTCCGGGTAATCCACTTCCAGCGACTCTCTTCGGTAAATTACCAATTTATCGCACTGCAATTGCCAAAAGAACAACGTGCCTATAGATTCTATACTTCAGGATGCGTGTTCGGGATGGCGCATAAGGAAGAAAATTCAAATGTAGCATGAAGGTGAGATGTTAAATGTGCAAGTTATTTATGGACAGACCATTACCCCACCCAATCAACTATTAATCCAAATTAAGCAGTCCGGCTAGATATTTCACGCTTGCACCAATCGGCTGGTCATCGGGAAAACCCCATTGTATAGCTGATATCGAGTCATCCCGTTCAGGAAACGAATACCATGTTCCGTTCGAAGGCCTCCATACTACATATAGGTCAGTGTTGCTTAAGTTTTTTGCCTCATTGATTGGTACATCACCAGGAAGCCCCCACTGCTTAATTATAAAGGATTCGCATGAAAAATCCTCGCTAGATGGACACACATACCATGTTCCATTCTCAGGACGATAGACCGTTAGATCATCCCTACCATCTCTATCATAATCTCCAACCATAGGATGGTCTCCATAAAGCCCCCACTGCTTGATTAGAGTATCACTAAATTCCGTGCTTGAAAGGCGAAAATACCAAGTTCCTGTAGACTGTCTAAATACACCAATATCCGCTTTGCCATCACCATCAATATCGCTAGCAACAGGGAGATCCCCTGCTAGCCCCAACTGAACACTAAATATCTGTTCATCAGTGGTCTTTCGTATATACCACTGACCAAAAGATGGTCTCCATACTACTAAATCATCACGGCTATCACCATCAAAGTCTCCATGCACTGGAATATCACCCGGTAACCCAAACTGCTGCTCATGAAATGAGAAACATGGCACTCCTCCACATACGTACCAAGTGCCGTTTGAAGGGCGCCACACTGTATTGGCAACACTACCGTGAAGATTCTCCTCGGGGTTATAATATCCACTTAAGGCAATGTCTCCGAACAAACCCCATTGTTGTGTCCGATCGGAAAAAGACTCTCCCCAGGGAGTATGTCGATACCACTTTCCATCAGTAGGTCTCCATACATGATATTCATCTAACCCCGGACATGTTTGTGAATGACCGCTTGAACATTGATGTCTACATATTTGGCAGGCGGGGGATGGGTGTATCCCACAACGTTTACTACAATCCTCCCAACACATACTTTGCGTAAAACAACTTTTTGCAACGGTAGTGTCAGGCATGCCTAGTGCAGCTAACACAAAAGACGCGACGTAAAATAACTTTCTCATAATTTATGACCCATTTGGCTTTCCATAAATAGCTGCTGGTAAGCTTCCGTTAAGCATATACTTACGGCTTCTTGTAATTAACGGAGTGCGAAATACACTCTCGCTTAAGAAGAGTCTACCATAATATGCTTCGCAATGCAATGACGGGCGTTCGGGATGGGCTGTTGCGTCGGGGAAAAAATTTATTGTATTCTATAACTATTCTAAAGAACGAGTAATTTAAAGGCAACTCACTGATATAGCTTGAAAAACGCTGCTTTTTAATCTATTCTAAAAGCATGTCTAGAAATGCAAGAGTCAATGTCTGCTCTTGATGCCGAGTTTGTTGGGTGTGGTCGAAATTGGCGGAAAGTGTCGAATGGTTTACTGCATCAAGAAATAATTAATGAAAATATCTATAATGATATTAAATGGCTTGAACTATTTGGAGGTTTGATTGCCAATACAGACATGCATCTGGGTAATCTTTCGTTTTATACGAAGAAAACAAAAGTCGTTGGTTTAGCTCCTTAGACTACGAGTCGTTATTTTTGCATAGAGATTTTTTTTGTCCTAGTCTGGATTTCTCACCATCTTAGTTTCCTGCTTTTAACCTTTTCTAGATTAGTATCGTTCATGATTTCACTAATGCTCGATTGAAATTCCTCAAAGGCACGTGTGTTATTTCCTTCCTTGTTCATAAATAAGCTAACAAGAGTACCAGAGATAGCCTAAAGATGAGATGCTAAATGTCCAAGTTATTTTTGGACAGCTCCTAAATCAAGTTCTACTGAACCAATTCGTGTAAGCGAGTGCTCGGCGTATGTCTGCAAAGAAGGGGCTATCGACGATGAGAACAGATTTGTATTGATGTTAATCCCATCTTCAGTTGAGTGCTGCATTTTGCTTGCCGCCAAAATAAGGACCTCGTTAATTAATTTACAAACCGACACATGAATATCATGAACAAAAACAATAATTGTTATCACTCACACAAAAAACAACTCAACAATCATCATCTGTATGCATGTGGTAGATATCAAAAATCACTCATTCTTCAGCAATTCTAAAAGTAGCGATTTTGGCCAATCTTGGCACCCCGGAAAATTGCTCCGGTCCTCGCAATTTCCGGGGCACCAACCTTGGCTCAAACTCCCTACTTTTAGAACTGCTGCGTTCTGGCAATGTAGTTTTGACCAAAAAAATATTATGTGCTGCCTTATAGGATGCTCAAACGGCCTTATTTTTGTGATAGGTTTTGTTATTTTATTTGCGAAAAGTCTCGAAAACGAGAATAAGTCGTTGCGAAAAGTCTCGAATTGCGCTACTTCTTGCGGGATGGAAAGAGCTGCTACTCAGAAACTCATAGAATGGAAAAAGCGTCGAAATCGGCAACCTATGATTCTTCGAGGTGCCAGGCAGGTAGGTAAAAGTTATTTGTTGTCTGAGTTTGGAGGTAAATACTTCGGGGCTTGTCATCACTTTGACTTTGAGAAAACGTCAGATCTTTCGACCATTTTTGCGGGAGATCTTGATGTTCGGCGAATTTTGTTAGACCTTTCTTTAAAGAGTGGGGCAAGGATAGATCCAAGTCAAGATCTTGTGATATTTGATGAGATACAAAGCTGTCCATCTGCTTTGAAGAGTTTAAAATATTTTTGTGAAGAGATGCCCGAGTTGTCTATTTGTGCAGCCGGTTCTTTATTGGGTGTTGCTTTTTGCTCTGAGTCCTTTCCGGTTGGAAAGGTTGAGTTCCTAGATTTACACCCTATGAGCTATGAAGAGTTTTTATTCGCCAAAGATAATTCTCTATTAATAGAACAATATGAAACAGTAAAGAGCAAAAAAAACATTTCAGAAGCTGCTCATCAAGAATTATATAAAGTGTTAAAAGAGTATTTTGTTGTTGGTGGTATGCCTCGCGTAGTATCTGAATATTTGGCTTATCAAGAAATGTCGCAAGACGCCTATCAAAATGTTCGTCGTATACAAAGAAATTTAATTTTGTCGTATCATCAAGATTTTTCTAAACACTCAGGAAAGGTCAATGCAATGCACATTGTTTCAGTGTTTGAAAACATTCCACTGCAATTATCTAGGGTTGTTGATGGTTCCGTTCAGCGATATAGATTCAAGGATGTAATTTCAGGAAAGAAGGGTTACGCTGCTTTGGAGGGACCTATTCAGTGGTTGGAGAAAGCTGGACTTATTGTTAAAGTTAAAATATGCAACAGAGCCGAGCTTCCCTTAGCATCCTTTTCAAAGGAAAGTCAATGCAAGTTATTTTTGTGTGATGTAGGTCTTCTTGGTTGCGTGTTAAATCTTCCAGCATCAAGTTTATTTGAAGATAAATATGGAATTACAAAAGGCTTTTTTGCTGAAAATTATGTTGCTACTGAGATGATTGTATCTGGGAAAACCAAATTACATTCATGGGCAGAGAGAAATTCTGAAATAGAATTTTTAATTGCATCTAATGATAAGATTATTCCAGTAGAGGTGAAATCAGGGACTCGTACTCAAGCAAAGAGCATGTTTGTATTTTGCAAAAAATACAAACCCGAAAAAGCCGTTATTCTAAGTGCAAATAAGTTGTGTTTGGATGAGACAAAAATTGTTCAGAGATATCCGCTTTATCTCACGAATGCACTTTAATTAGGGACGGTTCCTAATTAAACCGAACTTCCGGCGCCGAAATGTCTAAAAGTGGCTTAAAAAACTAGTACGGGGTTACTTTTAAACTGACGTAAGTCCTTGAAATTTTTAGAATCAGCTCATATCTCATACATTGAAGTCCTATTAAAAAGTAACCACATACTAGTTTTCAACCAAAAGGGTGCTTGGAAACTATCTAGGTTTATATCGCCAAATTGATTACAATAACGAGAATTTCTACTGTGAGAACTATATAGTTAACTTTCTTTTCGGAGACGGTGTTGAGACTTTATCTTATTCCAGCAAGCTAATTGATTCTTAATTGCGCGCTTGTTGTAAACAATCATGTCGCGTTTCGCGTGTTCCAAAGTATCGTTCATGATTTCACTAATGCTCGATTGAAATTCCTCAAAGGCATGTGTGTTATTTCCTTCCTTGTTCATAAATAAGCTAACAAGAGTACCAGAGATAGCTTGAAACATGCAAAAAGTATTATAGTGCTGGTCCTGTTGGCTAATGCCAACTTTATCCAGTAAATCAAGTTCTATTGAACCAATCCGTGTAAGCGAGTGCTCGGCATGTGTCTGCAAAGAAGGGGCTGTCGACGATGAGAGCAGATTTGTATTGATGTTAATCCCATCTTCAGTTGAGTGCTGTATTTTGCTTGCCGCCAAAACCAAGAACCTCCGTTAATTAATTTACAAGCCGACACATGAATATCATGAATAAAAACAATAATTGTTATCACTCACACAAAAAACAACTCAACAATCATCATCATCTGTATGCATGTGGCAGATATCAAAAATTACTCATTCCCGCTCTAGCATTGTCTTCTTCTAAAAACGCTTCAAGTAAAAGCGAGATGGATTGAGTACCCGATGGGAGTAGTAAGGTCAATACCTATGCCACTATTTTTTCAGCAATTCTAAAAGTAGCGATTTTGGCCAATCTTGGCACCCCGGAAGATTGCTCCGGTCCTCATTTAGTAACTTCACAATAACCCCGGGAAGCTAGCAACAGCGCATCATTATTTAACCACAGATTACACAGATTTTCACAGATTAGTTCTCTGTGAAAATCTGTGTAATCTGTGGTTAAATTTACAGCAGTTATGTTTCACCCGAGGTTATTGAGAACATACCTCATTTACAGCTAATAAACTCCGGTCCTCGCTATTTCTGGGGCACCAACCTTGGCTCAAACTCCCTACTTTTAGAACTGCTGGTTCTCACTTGAATTGCTATACTACATCTGAGATGCTTGTGATTATCGTTTGGTATGAGTTTAGTCGTTAATCACGTTTTTGTTTATGACTGGAAACATGTATTTTTACGGTAATGACGTTTCAATAGAAGTATCTGTTCATAATGGCTCGCTGTCGCGACGTAGCGCCTGAGTGTCAAATATAAAACCCTATGCCTAAACAAACGAGACTTCTGTATATTTTCCCCGGCCCTGTTCCTCCTCCGACAGAGGAGATAAAGGACCGATTTTCATTTTTATCAAAGCATTTTGCTGGAGATATTTTACTCCCAAGCTGGGGATTAGCCGAACTTGAAAAGGAGAAACAAGTCGGGAATTTCAAATATCACTTTACTTTTAGCACAGATTTGCCGCCAGTCGTGAACCAATTGTGGGACATCTGCTTTTACATCTCGAAAGCCATATACATCTACTACAGGCAAAATAAATTTGATGTTATTATTACATATGGCACGAACAAAACGGGGATGTGCGCCTGTGTTATAAAGCTTCTTACTGGAGCAAAGCTTGTTTTTGAGATTCCCGGAGTTCCCGCAAAAGCCTACTTGTTTGATTCCCCTAAAGTCACTAAAGCAAACAAGATTAAATTCGCTATTAGTAAACATCTTCTTGCGGCCCTCTCTAGATTAGCGAATCACTTTAAACTTCTTTACCCTAATCAGCTGCAAGGAGTTGTGGAGAATATCAAGACCCCGCAAAGTGTGTTTCACGATTTTGTTGCGGTTAGTGCAATCGATCCAACCCAAAGGCCCGCCGACCCACCGTTTATTCTGTTTCTTGGTTTTCCTTGGTATTTAAAAGGTGTCGATATACTAATAAATGCATTTAACGCTGTCTCCAATCAGTTTCCTGATTACCACTTAAAAGTTGTTGGGCATTGCCCTGATAAGAAGGATTTTGTCGAACTTTCAAAGTTAAACCCGAAGATAGAGCTGAGGGATGCTGTGTTTAGTGATGAAGCATTGGAGTTGGTTTCTAAATGCAGTGTTTTTGTTCTTCCATCTAGAACTGAGGCTATGGGCCGCGTGTTATTAGAGGCTATGGCAGCGAGAAAGCCTATTATTGCTTCAAATGTCGATGGAATCCCGCACTATGTTAAACATCGCGTCAATGCTCTGGTATTTGAATCAGAAAATGTTTCTGACCTAGCAAGCAAGTTTAGGGAGATTTTAAGTAGTAAGGCTCTAGCATCTGAGCTTGCCGAGGTGGCTTTTAAGACTGTTCACGAGCGACTTTCAGAGCAACAATATGTGGAAAATTTTAGAAAAATGATTGAAACTGTGCTATCGCCTTCCTCGTAATGAAGTTGGTGAGAAAACCAGGTTTAAAGCTTCGCTCATGAGTGTCGTGTGGTCTTTTGAAGCAGAATACATGTCAGGTGATTTGTGAATAGTTCCCGTAGGAGGGGGAGTTTGGTCAAGAAATGGAGTTTTTTCACACCCTCGTAGTTGCGATATTCGATATCCATATTCGTTGCTTCAATTAATCGCTCAAACTTACGAACTGACATTTTATTGAGACCAAACTCTACGTCTTGATAACGCTTCGCACCGTCATTTCGGAAATGTGAGCGTACATTCATCGCAGTTTTCTCGGAAAACAATATATTTACCCAAGGCATTGGTATAAAGAAGTGCAAATGACTGCCATAAGGAGCATACCATGGTGGTCCAAAGGTAATAATAATTCTACCATTAGGTACCAATGCGGCTTTCATTTGCTCGAGTATGCTCTCGGGATAGCTAAAATGCTCCATGCTGTTTTGCGAAATAACGTAATCAAAGGTACTTTTGGCGTTGCGCTGAAGTTTTTCTGCAAACTGAACCCGTTTTGATAATCCTCGCTCACGAGCAAGTTGGCGGCCTTGTTCTAACGCTGTTAGATTAATATCGACTCCTTGAACAAAAGCGGCTCCTTTTTCTACTAATCTGACAGACTGCACACCATCTCCACAGCCAAAATCAAGTATTCGTTTTCCAGCTATTCGCTCATACAAATCGGGTACACGCTGCTCAAGAAGTGATAACGATGAATCATACTCCCAGGCTTGCACGCCACTTTGGAGATCGTTGTTCTTTGGGTCACGTGACAATTTGAGGAGAATAACCTCGCCAATGTTCATCGTTTTACTTTCAGTGTAGTGATTACTTTGTTAGTAGCTAACATGGTTTAGCCATTTAACATGCTATGCTGTGAGCAACAATCTATTCCGGCATTGTTTTAGTGGCGCTTTTCTCCACTAACGTTCACGGGTCTTGTTCACGTTCTCGCTCGTTCGCGTTTTACACGTGGTTATTGAACTCTTACTAATTACCGGAGAAAAACTCTACTAGTTCCTGAAATTCTTGTGCACTTACCAATGGATATTCTCGTTCATTTGCGGGTTGCAGAATCAGTGGATTGGGGAGATTTGGATGATAGTCTCTGTCTACTATCACTCCTTGGTACTTAGCAGACCAAAGTAAAAACATTGTCTTGTTGTTAACAGCATTATTTTTGATTTCTAGCAGGTTCGACAGCCCCGTCTCGTGCCCTTCGTAGTACTCGTGTGAAAAGTAAAATGGTGTTCCGTCGTTACTAAGAATGTCATATTCGACACTTGAATTCGGGTTCTCTAGATTTCCCTCCAGAAAAACGCCTTCGGGGATATTCCTGCCATTGCCCCTATGGCAATGTGGACATGGATTTCTCCCGTAACGCACAAGATTCCCAGTAACTGAACGGCTTAGGTCTAGTATGTAATCATAAGTATCATCCGTTAAGTTGTCTTCCACCTGGGGGATAATAATAAATTCGACACTAGGCGGTGAAGATGTGACAATATTCATCGCGCGTTGCACAAGAGATCTATACTGCTCTTGTAAATCTGCATTAGAAACGATTTGTTCTCTAAATTCCTCTGGAGAAAGGTTAGATGCAAATCCATTTAATGCACTATGCTCCCATCGTCTCTGAGCAGGCCCATTCGAAAGGTACAATACAACTGTAAGTAGACGGTCTTGTGCAAGTAGCGCGATATGGTTTTGAAGAAACTCCTCATCGTAACCGAAGCTATCATCGATGAGATACGAAATAGCAATTTTGCTCTTACATGAAGATCTCAAAACATCAGCTATCATCATTGCCTGCGTTTGAGCATCCTTGTGTAAACATTGAAAACAATACATACCAACCGGTGTGGATTCTTCGTTCATGACCGCACAAATATTTGATCGATTATTTGTGCCATCAAGAGTATCATCCCCACGCTTAGATGAGCATGAAGCAAGTGTACTACTCAAGATAAGAGCAGTAACTATCGCTCGCTGAGTGGTATGTAAATGTTTCCGGATGCTTATGTTTTTCATTGCCAGTTGATTCTATTAGCTGTCACTATTTACCACTGCACTTCCCGTCGGAATTGTATCTGGTTCAAAATTGAGCATATTGGCTGTTCCGACATGAGGGTTTGATTTGCGTAGAATTTTCATAGAAAACGGCCTGAAGTTACCAGTAGGGTCGTCAAAGTTTGATGCTTTCGGCTCAACCGTTATGTATACAGTCGACTGTGTGAGGTCGATAAGCCCTGAATTTTCTGGAAGGTTTGATACAAAATCTTCACCAGGGAAATCTAGTGGCGTTTTGGTAAACACCTCTGGGTGTCTGACTAGGAAGCTGCAAAATGCCTGGGAATGGTCGCAGGAAAATTGATTAGAATTGTCATGGCTATTTGGGTCGCTAAACCGGCCCGTGCTAATTTTGCGCCCGGATGGCAGTTTTACCCATCCTTCGTAGATCCACCCCTCGGGTAAGCTCGGTAAGCTAAGCCCTCGAGATACACCACGGGCGGTATCATCGTTTTCAGCGCTGATGAAGCAAGCACCTTCATCGAATGTGTCTTCAAATTCATCATTGGATGTTCTGGGGCCACAATCTGCAAACCATACACCTTGCTTACTAAACTCTCTAATATCGCAACGTTCACAATCTTCCGTATATACCCAAACAATAAAATTTCCTCTTGCTGTGGAAAGGTCCACGGGGACAGGATTATTTCACGCACAGTTAACCCTGCGTAACTCCTAAGAAAGAAAAAGCGTAGACAGCCCTTGCATTAAAGTT
>JAVJHY011480681.1:0-13481 GCA_035593235.1 Phascolosoma agassizii | reverse complement strand
TGTCTATGACATGCTGATGATTGAAACAGGTCTACTTATCCACTGAAGCCGGTGTCAAATTTTCTGGGACCACCTCTGCCTGCAGAATAGATCTTCGCAATTTGGCAAAAATCGTTAGCGAAACAGATGGAAAAATTATCAAGAATTTGTCATTCTAGGTTGATGCAACATGTAGCATACTAATAATTTTTACCTGATACACACTTCTTTATAGTACGAAGAGTATTCCAAAATGTCGAAGGGAAGATGTACCTCTCTGGTGGGTAGCTATAGTAAAACAATCGGTAGATCATCAAAAACGTCAACAACCTTTTCATCCTTGAGTGAATAGTATTCGCTCGGTGGTAGTTCATCCGTGAAAAAAATACCGCACCTTTTCTCTTCACTTCCTCATCTCTATTCGTCGCCACGTACATTTGTTCCAACAAGGCATGATAATCAAGACACCAATCCTTGAGTGTAACGGAAAAGGTTATTTCTGCAGAATGTTGTCGAAAACTCGCCCTGACATCTTTAATATCTTTTCGCCCATACTTGTGAGCCATGTGGGCAATGGCCACCCCGTCGCTGACATGATGCCGCTTTGAGTGAAAACCTCCATCGCCTCGGATTCCTTTGGTCTGAAATAGACTATTGCAGAGATACCAGGAAGTCTTATTCTCAAACCATGCTAAAAAAAAATCACTTAACGAGGAGCCCTCAACCACGTTTTTTTGCGTTTGGAGCACGATCCCTTTGGCATCAATGACTCGAACACCCGTTCTAATCACCCCGATATTGGGTGAGACTTGCTCTGCTCTCATGCAACTTTCAATAAAATCCTGGTCGATCACATCATCGTCATGGAGCTGCAAAAAGTACTCCCCTTTTGCCTGCTTGAGGCAAAAGTTGGAATTTTGTAGAGGCTTCAGGGCTACATTCTGCTTTACATATTTGATTCGTGGATCAGCATATTCTCGAACAAGTGTTTCTGTATGATCGCTGGAACAATTATCTGAAACAATAATCTCAAGATTGTCATAAGTTTGAGCCATCGCACTTTTAAGTGCCTGTGGCAAAAAAGTTTCGGCTCTATTATATGTGGGAATTCCAATGGTGACCAATTTTGACAAGTTATCTTTTTACCTCTTGTTTGGAATTCTTACAAAAACTCAACAGACCATCTCTCTTCATTAATTATGGAAACAAATAAAAAGATTATGCGATTGCTCTCAGAGCCCCATTTCGGAATTGAGGAAGATAAATTTTGGTCCGACACACTATCTACACTTCAAGCCTAAGGCCAATGTTAAGTAATTACAATACTTGCACTTTCTCACTATGACAAAAACCTATTCAACTCAACTTTTAAGGATTTTATCAATACACCTATGAACGATGACTCATGGAATACTCCACCTGCCCGTGTTTTATTCAGAGCCTTTCGCAAGTAGATAATTTTCCGTCATTGTATTCATCATCACAAGCCAAAAACATGGATAGAAGACGACATAAAGATAGACAGTATCTTTGTAAATACCCACGTTCGCACAAATTGATATGTATCCCCACAAAACAGTTCATGTTTCACAAAAAAATACTAGCTAGCAGGATATAATGAGGAAATGCAGAGCAACCACAGAGCGGACGTCCACGAAGGGGGGGCATGTATTCAAGAATTTATTGCTCGAAGCCTTATTAGAGAAATCCTTGAACCGAAAGCATAATGGTATTACTATAGAACTTAAAATTGGCTTGATTGGAAAATCGCCGACTATATATATAAGCCAACCTGAAACCTAACCATTTCACGGTGCGATAGCTCAGTTCTGTCCTCACACGATATTGATCATCACTTCTCCCCCCCTCAAAGTCACTATTTGCGTAGGAAAGCGACCCACTGATTTCCATTCGTTGCATAAGCCTCTGCCTTGCTCTAATCAGTCCACCTGTTTGCGTAAAAGTTGTAGTATTCACAACCGCTGACTGCTGGATGGATCGAAAAGGTTGAAGAATCAAAGAAAACCGCGACGTAGGCTGCCAATGCAAATTTCCACTAACAAAAAGTGCCTGCTGCTGCTTTCCTCCGAGGGCTAGTCTTTTTTCCCGCAGCTTATCGCCTCGAATAGTTCCAGCCCTTTCAGGCGCACGGTCAAAAGTGAGAATATTATATCCCACATTCAATTCTCCCGAGAATTGTCGGGTAGGGACTATTCTAAACCCTGTAAAAATACCATAGGTAAAACTATCTAGCTGGTTATTTCTCTCATAATTTGCGTCTGAAACAAACCCGCCAAGAAGAGCTGAAGAAGCCACGCTAGTCGGGATAAATATGGTGAAATTGGCTGCCGAAATGCCCCTATTCCGTGGTTTGGCTTGTCCATTGTTTCGATAGTTCAACTGGGTATACCGCACTCCTCCGCGAATTCCAAGGTTCGTGCCGATCAATTGAGCCGTGGTCCGAAAGGTATTCGAGTTCCACTTCGTGATCTCTGATTGCTGAGTATCGACTTCCGACCCTCTCGAATCAAAGCCCCCTATAAGGTTTCCGTCAACATCAATCCTCAACCCGCCTGGATAATCCAAGGTAAGATGCGCTACACCATTTTGAGTCAGTGCATTGTTTCCAGAAAACTTTGAGTAGAGAAACTGTGCAGCACGGTAATCCAGTAAAAAAGAGTGCTTCCCACCGAGTGGAAGAGAGGCTTGTATTCCTGGGGCTATGGTTGTCAGAAAGTCACTTTCCCGGGCCGGACCCTTGTCTCGCCTGAATACATTATCCGTCCATACTTCAGCTACTCCCAAAAATGGATGAAGTTGGACGGGACCAACCTTCACGCCATCCCCTGGAAGAAATTTACGATAATTCCGAGCCACAAGAACGGGATTCGCGCTTCCAGTAAAACTGAAGTTCCCCGTATCAGAAAATGATTGCGCCCAACTTGTCAAAGGCAGAAATATTTCGCAGCCAACAAACAAGAGAACAAAAAGACCGTCGCCAATATTTCGTTGAGTCCTGTTTGCGGTGAGAAAGAAATGGTTCACAGTGCGCTCCATCAAACAATTGAACGAGAAAGGGAATCTATTACAATGATCAATTCCTAACACATTGAATTACCGGATGGGGATGTTCTAGAGAAAGAGAGAGAGGCCTTTATTCGAGAATGCCCCGTACGTTAGTCTCAGCATAAGAATTTTGGTGAAAACAACACATTCTTACGTTTCTTCTGAGATTGTGTTCTAGTAAAAACTGCGAAGAGACTCTATGGATTATGCCACCTGGCTCCATCTGCAGACTGGTCTCCACCTTGATGTGTGATCTTGATAGTATCGCCGTCTTTTACGGTAGCATCTAAAGTTGAAATCTTTTGATTGATCGTCAACATTAATTCAGCGGATTCCAGAAACGGCATGAGTCCTTGAAAGTGGTCTTGATGATCTTCAAATAATTGGCGAAGGGAAACTGATTGTTCTAAAGAAATTTCTACTTCAGGATCTTCTACCGCTTCCCGTATTTCATGTCCAAACATTAACACTTTAACCATATTTCTTACCTTGTCCTCCGCAAGACTACGTAGATCCCTTGAGTTTTCTGATAGACCTCAGAAAAAAAGAGCCTTGCCTAGTTATAGCACTAGAATGTATTAATGTGGAAAAATTTCCTCGGAGATTTAGCATTTTTCACCATAAATTTTGAGCTCCTCCAGCACAACGACTGACACAATTCTTGGCAAAAGACCTTGCTTGTTCTCCTCTTTAAATGAAATTTCTAGAAAGCCTCATGCGTTTGTACTCATTTCACTCAAAGGCGTCAAGAAAACTCGAATGACACGTGCGGGGAAGATGGGCGAGATGACCAAGCAGAAGCGCCTGACATAGGGTAATTCGATTGTGCTATGCGGAAAGATCCGCAACGCGGGGTTCCTCTTGGCTGTCCTGAGAATCAAAGGGCAACTCCAAGGAGAGCGATTCAGAATCTCCTAAATCTTTCAGTTCTTTCAACGGCGGCAGGTCGCGTAGATCTCGTAGCCCAAAGCGCTGCAAAAATTGCTTGCCAGTTCCATACAAAATAGGCCGTCCTGGGACCTCTTGCCGCCCAACGATTCGAAGCATTTTTTGATCCAAGAGGGTTCGCAAAACCCCTGACGTCTCCACCCCTCGAATTTTTTCAATTTCACCACGGGTGATGGGTTGCTTGTAGCTAACAATCGCTAAAGCCTCTAAGGCTGAGCGCGAGAGCTTCGCGGTGGAGGTTTTGGTTTTAGAAAAACGCTTGATGGCGTCGCTCTGTTCGGGGCGCGTCGCCAACAGAAATCCGCCAGCGACTTCCGTGATGTGCAAGCCTCGACCAGCCTGATTGTATTCTTCTTGAAGCATGTGCATTGTCGTTTTGAGCGTCGATTTTGGGACTCCCTCTAGCACGGATGCGAGCTTCTCTATCGTGAGCGGATCATGAGAAACAAATAACACGGCTTCAAAAGTCGCTTTGATATCCTCTAAATCCCACTGAACATCGTCGCGCGGTGCATCTTCTTCCAAATGTTCACCAAGTTCATCCCCATTCACGACGAGTTCCGGCAAATCTTGGCTTTCAGATAATTCCGCGTCAACAATTTCTGAGGAGAGATGGCCATTTGTTTCTACAGGTGTCATCATAAATCCCCCTCTATAGACTCGATCGATTAATCACAGAACACGAGAGCCAACATCTTCTACTCATTCTCTGGCAAAACTGAGCCTGGAGTATCGTCTTCGCCTGCGGGCACAAATCGACGGGTCACATGAATCGCGCCAAACCATTCCTCTTGAAAGAGCCGAACTAAATTCATACGGACGAGTTCTAATAACCCTAAAAACGTCACGATAATGAGCGGGCGCGACCACTGTTTTTCAAAAAGGTCGACAAAGGGTATGGCCGCTTCCGTTTCCAATCGTTCCATGACCACTTGAATGCGCTCCTCAACAGTCCAATTTTCTCTTGTAACCTCGACGTACGTATCTGAAGGCGCTTGATCGAGCACACCCTGTAGTGCACTCAGCAGATCAAATAATTGTAAATCTTCCGTCCAGACATCCTCTTCTTCCTCAGACGTCTTCGGGACTGGAAGCGGATCACGCGTGAAGGAAGCCTGCCAAAGTCGTTCTCGGACGACTAAGCTCCCTGCCGCGTCTTTAAAACGTTCATACTCGATAAGCTGCCGAACCAACTCACTGCGAGGATCGATCACCTCTTCATCTTCAGACTCGATCGTCTCTTCTTTTGGGAGCAACGTCCGAGACTTGATATACAACAGCGTAGACGCCATCACTAAAAACTCTCCAGCCATCGACAAATTCAGCGTCTTCATCAAAGAGAGATATTCCAAATACTGGCGAGCAATCAACGCAATAGGAATATCGTAGATATTGACCTTTTGCTTTCGAATCAGATGAAGAAGGAGGTCCATGGGACCAGTAAAAGCCTCAAGCTTTACCTCATAAGCCTGTTCATCATCGAGATCGGAAATATCCTGAAAATCGAGGGAAGGGGCAGAATCCAATCACAAGCCTTTCTGCAAAAACCAAGAGAGCGGAATATAAAACTGGTATACCATCTTTTGTGGGAAGCTGCAATCCCCTATCAAAATATAGTGGTTCAGGCCGAATGGCCCGGTGCTTTCCTCTTAGATATCCACAGGTAGATGCCCACTAATATGATTAACCCGCCCAAGAGCAGCCATTGAGATTGTTGACTGCGCTTCCGTCCAGAAACAGAGACATCCACAGAAATATTACTCGCCGTAAAATCCGGCGCGATAGCAAACTCCGCATTTGAAAAATTATACTTTCCCTCAAAGCTGGAATTGGAAAAATCGAGCACATTTCGAATGTGCGCATCACGAAAAGACACCTGTTGCTTAAATTCAGTGAAACGAAAATACACCTCCTGCTCGGTCTTGATCCCTGAAAAGTCGGCAGGACCATGAAACACAGATCCAGAAAACCCGGTGCCACTCATAAAATTCGCCCGAGAAAAGTCGGCCGCCTGCTGAAACTCCACTTCCAGAAATTCCGCCACGCCCTGAAACTGCACGTCAGCAAAGGTCACTGGCGCTCGAAATATCGCTTTATGAAATCGTGAATGGGTACCAAAATTGGTGTGTGAAAAATCAATAGTGTCTTCAAATTGTGCCCCAATAAAAAATCCCTCATGCTCCACATTCACATCCGTGATCACGACAGACTTGGCAAATATAATTTTCGAAAAATCTATTGACTGCAAAAACGTTGACCCAGAAATGTTCACCTCTCCCAATATGACCAAGATATCGTTGACCAAGTTGGTCGCAAGATTTTTTTCAAATTGACTATCGCGAATAGTGATGGAACCCGGAATGACTCGAACCCTAGCCAAGCTTTGTTGCTGAAGCCGCTCTCGAATAGAGGAAGGAAGATCAGGGATATCGGCCACATCTTGCAAAGGCAATTGATCAAGCATCACATCATCAACGACCAATGCGCCCTGAAAATCAAGATTTTTCCCAGCTTTCACGGCTTCGATAACATCATTTCCCTTCACGGCCCGCTCGCGCTGATCTGAGGTAAAACAAAAACCTTCAAGATGAACCCACAGCGTATCAACGGCATGAGTCGGTGTCTCGAGTACACGGCAAGCCCAGACCGTCTCAATCATGCCACCCGTCAGACACAGAAGCACCACACAAAGCATGAGCAAGAACTGATGACTATATGGTCGTTCGTTCAAGATGAACCCCATAGGATTTCGGGTCTGAACACCAGATCAGGAGCTGTTGAATATTCCCCAAAGATAGCTCGTAAATGCTGTAGGAAATTGTGTTGCCGCAGCTAACGGGAATGGTCAAAAAAGTCATCCAGCAAGGCCACAGCCCTTTTGACGCGCGGAGCGTACTTTCAGTACGTGAGCACGACAAAATGGCGAGAACGCCGCTGGTGGCTTTTTTCAACATTCCCGATCAAAAAAAGCAAAATTGAGGAAAACCATAGAAAAGCTCGGTCTTCGAAACGTAGGCGGTAGAAGAACCCAGATAGACCTTGGCCTCACGGAATAGAAAAAGACAAGGCTAGGATGTTGGAGGAGCGGTTTCGGTTGAGGCAGCCCCGTTTCCGTCAGCGGGTGTGGCTGTCTGAATCTCAGGAGACTTCGGCGCCTCCTCTTTCTCGGCGTTTGGATCAGATTCAAGTGGCGCGGAAACACTGGATTCAGGAGGTTGTGAAATATCCTTTAAGGCTAGATAAAAATCTTGGTGATCGTAGTCAGAGTGAGCCAAAGACTGTTCAACTTCTTGAAGGGTTTTCGGGGGAGGCACGACCACCTTGTCGCCTTCTTGCCAATTAGCTGGTGTTGCACAGGAAAAGCGTTGCGTCGTCTGCAAAGCCGTGACTAATCGTAAAATTTCTTCCACATTCCGCCCAGCATTCAAGGGGTAATACACCAACGCTCGAATTGCACGCTTGGGATCGATGATAAACACGGCACGCACCGTCGCCGTAGAACTCGCATTCGGATGAATCATCCCATAGAGCTTCGCGATCTTCATATCCGAATCCGCAATCATCGGAAACGGAATACTCACATTCATCTTGTCTTGAATATTCCGCACCCACGCTAAGTGTGCATGGATACTATCCACGCTCAGGCCAATCAGCTTCACGTTCCGCTGGCGAAAACGATCATGTTGACGGGCAAATGCGATCAGTTCTGTTGTACACACAGGAGTAAAGTCCGCAGGGTGTGAAAAGAGCACAACCCAATGTTGCTCTTGCCAAGCACTAAAATTAAAATCAGTCTGTTGCGTGGTTACAGCTGAAAAATCTGGCGCAGGGTCACCAATGCGAGGCAGTCCGTATTCTTCCGACATGAATTCTCCTTCTAGCAGTATCGAAACGGCTTAGATTTCCTCTCTACTTGTAACAGGAAATCCCACACGGGAACAAGAACACGCCCAATACGGTACGGGAGCCATAGAAGGTAAAACAAAAAGGCAAGATAGGGCCTAAGACGGCCGCCGTTTACCAGGAACGTGGGCCGTCATCTTCATCATCCCTATTGTTCCCTTCAGGCTCTCGGATGAATTTCCCGGGGCCGAGTTCCTCAGCTAAATCTTCGGTCAAATCTAAGTCTTCGTCGGCCTCATCGGCCAAATCTTCCGCAAAATCATCATCAGCAAAGTCATCGTCCAGGTCAGCCACATCAATGTCATCTGAGTCATCAGTAAGTTCAGAGGTTAACGTCTCGAGCGTCATGCCTCCAGCATTTTCCACTTCAATGTCCAATTCAGCATCAATATCATTCGGCAACACGGCCTCCGACCGATCAACACTGGCTTTAGAAGAAGATGATTTCTTACCTTGAGGAATCGTCAGCGCGGAGGCCACCAACTCGACAGCCTTATCTGAGTCTTGTTTTGTGGCCTTTTTTGCAACAGATTTCTTGGTGGATGAGGCAACGTTCTTCGCCGTGCTCGCTCCCTTTTTTCCTTGACCAAGAGCTTTGGCTCCCTGAGCAACCTTGGCACCCTTCACGTTCTTGGCATTTCCAGTTGCAGAAGACTTCTGACTCTTGGTTGTCGACTTGGCTTTGACTTGGGTACTGGCCGCTGCGGCCTTTTTCACCGGATTGGATTTTTTGACACTCCCTGTTGATTTTGTCGTCTTTGTTACTTTTGTCAATGTTTTCGCTTTACCTTTCGGCGCCTTTGTCGGCTTCACTTTCGATCGTAAGGAAGCCTTTGGTGTTGCTCCCTTGGACTTCGGTTTAGATTTCGTCACAACCTTGGCCTTCGTAGGTTTCGGTTTTGGCTTAACCTTTTTGGACAGAACTTTTTTGGCTTTTACGGGTTTCTTCGACACAGCCTTGGACTTCGTTGTCACTTTCTTCTGAGACTTGGACTTGGGCTTGGCCTTTGACTTGGGCTTAGCCTTAACAGCCATGTGTCACCCTCCTGCTAATATGATCGACAACCGACCCGCATGGAACGGATCGCCTCTTCAATGGACCCCATCTACCATGGAGAGGGCCTTCCAATCAACACAAGAATGACAAAAAGAATATTCTCGTCTGTGCGGATCGCTTCCGAGAGTTCATATTCCTTGCTAAAATACCTGCAGCCATGGAGATCATTACCACCCACCTAGAAGCAGATTTTGACGGAATTGCCTCCATGGTGGCAGCCCGCAAATTATATCCCGAGGCCCATTTGGTCCTACCAGGGGGTGCTCAATCTCGTGAACGCGCCTATTTGGCTCAACACCCTGTTCCGTTGACTCCAATTACCGAGTGTCTCCTATCAGATGTCTCCAAAATTATTCTGGTAGATGCCGATCATCAAGACCGCTTAGGTCCTCTTGAGAAAGCTCTTGAAAATCCGACAGTGTCCATCCACATTTGGGATCACCATCCACTGGAACCAACTAACGCTCTTGCCAAGAGAGCGAAATTCCTCAAACTAGAATTAGTAGGAGCCACTATTACCTTATTAATCGAAGCACTTCAAGAACAATCCATCAGTTGGTCACCAGAGGAAGCCACGCTTTTTGCCATCGCCTTATACGAAGAAACCGGTCACTTCACATACTTAAATACCACGCCTCGAGACCTTCAGGTGGGAGCCCGATTAATTGAAACAGGGGCCAATCTCACGGTCGTGACTGATGTCATTCAACGCAAATGGACCGAACCCCAAGCCGCCCTCTTCAATGCCTTATTGCAAACGACACAAATCCTCACCTTGGGAAGACGTCGCGTGGCCCTCACAACATTATCGTGGCCGAAGTATGTCGCCGACTTGGCCCCCGTCACTCAACAATTGGGACAGATCTATAATGCAGATGCTGTCCTAACCGCCGTCGCAATGGAAGGGAAAATTCAATTCGTCGGGCGCAGTCGTCATGCAGATATGAATATAAATCAGATCGCCCAAGCATTCGGAGGAGCCGGGCATACGATGGCGGCGGCAGCAAGTATCAAAGGGTTGACTCTGGCTGAAGTCGATCAACAACTACAAGAACTCCTTCAGGAGCAGGCTAAAACCTGGCTTCCTATCCGTAAACTCATGACCGCCCCAGTGCGAACTGTAGAACAAGGCACAACTATCAAGCAGACCGAACGCCTGATGACCCAATATGAAGTGAACGCCTTGCCCATTATCGATTCCCGTGAACAGTGTATTGGCCTCGTCACGCGCGAATCCGTTCAAAAGGCGTTGTATCACAACCTTTCTGAACAACCGGTCGAGCACATCATGGTACAGGATATTTTCCTGGCTCATTCGGACACCCCGTTCGTGGACGTTCAAGAACAAATGGTTGAACGGAATCAACGTATTGTCCCAATACTTGACCATGGAAACGTCATCGGAATTTTTAGCCGAACTGACCTATTGCGGGCCCTTCACCAGGAAACGACACAAGAAGCAACGACGGTGACCGCCCCAACAAAAGCTACTCCTTCGACTTCGACGCCATTGCACACAAAGAATGTCACCCATCTTCTCAAAAGCCAGCTGTCTCCTCCACTAGTATCGTTTATCGAAAAGGTTGGGCAGCTCGCTGATCGACTAGACGTCTCGGCATTTCTGGTCGGCGGGTTTGTTCGGGATTTGCTAATGAATATTCCCAACTTCGATGTAGATGTCATGATCGAGGGAGATGGCATTCAGTTCGGAAAAGCTCTTGCGAAAGAATTATCGGCAGAATGGACGATCCACGAACGCTTTGGCACGGTCTCGATCGCATTACCCAAATCGCTGAATCTCCAGCAAATGCATCACCTCGATGTGGCCACCGCCCGGACAGAATATTACGAATACCCGACAGCCCTGCCGACTGTAGAGCGCAGTTCTATCAAGAAGGATTTGTATCGGCGAGACTTTACCGTCAACGCGCTCGCCATCCGCGTCAACCGTACACCTGGTGAACTCCTGGATTATTTTGGAGGACGGCGGGACATCAAAAACAAAGTGATCCGCGTACTCCACAGTTTAAGTTTCGTAGAGGACCCGACCCGCGTGTTTCGGGCCATCCGATTCGAACAACGATTTGGATTCCTCATCAGCAAAGAAACCCAACAATTCGTCCAACAAGCCAAAACCATGGAGCTATTTCAACGATTGTCCAGCTCGCGATTAGGCAATGAGTTGATTCGTATGCTCGAGGAACCCGATCCACCTAGGGGCATTCGACGACTGGAAGAATTTCGTCTCGTGCCATTCATCCATCCTAAATTGCACGCCACGCCAACGATCCAGCAGACATTTGAGTCAGTAGAAACCATTCTGACCTGGTTCTCTGTTGAACATACGGACACCCCCATCAAGCGGTGGTTGGTATACGGCTTGGCCTGGTTCGAATCACTAGGGAACGACGAACTCACGAAAACTTGGAAACGGCTAGGCTTCCCACTAGGACAGATTAAAACAGTAGGAAATTATTTGACCGCGCAACCAACTCTTATTCGGACCGTAAACAGAAAAAGTCTAACGCCATCGGAAACATACGCGTTACTGTCACCTTGGCCAATCGAAATCTTGTTGTTTCTCATGGCCAAAACCCAGCTCAAACCAACCACGCTGAGGGCTATGGAACGTATTCGTGAATACCTGACGACATGGCAGCATTGCTCAATCGCCATGACTGGCCACGATCTTGAAGCCTTAGGCCTCCCTAAGGGTCCAGCCTTTAGCCGAATCCTCGAGGCAATTTTTAAATCTAAGCTCAACGGAATAGTGGCCACGGAAGATGACGAATACCGCCTGGCAAAAAACCTCATCGAAAAAGAAACGACTGCAGCAAGCCGCTCAAAATCCCCCTCCTTTGTAAGGAAGGGCAAGGGGAAGTAGAGTTCCCCGGAGTTCAAAGCCGCATCTTCCTTCCTTTGTCCATGCACATACCTCCACCAATTCCTTCATCACAACCGACTCGTGTCCGGTGGAGAATTCTCTTTCTCCTGCTCCTCATTAGCATCGTCACCTACATCGACCGCGTCAACATCTCTGTCACCGCCCGTCACATGATGCCCGCATTGGGACTCACCGACATCCAAATGGGGTGGATCTTTTCAGCATTCGTGTTTGGCTATGCGCTGTTTCAAGTTCCGGGGGGATGGATGGGCGACCGATGGGGACCACGTCGAGTGTTAACCTTCGCCGTCATTTGGTGGTCAATCTTCACGGCACTCACAGCGATTGCACCAACGCTCCCCCTGGTCAATCTTATCGGCATCATAGGTTCGCTCATAGTCGTGCGATTTCTCATCGGCATTGGCGAAGCAGCGGCTCTTCCCAACTTCAATCGATCAATTGCGAACTGGCATCCACCACAAGAACGAGGCTTAGGTATTGGCATCACAATCGGCGGCATTGGCATCGGCTCAGCCCTCACACCGCCCGTCACCGCCTGGATCATGGTGAACTATGGCTGGCAAACAGCCTTCTATGCTGCCGGACTGCTTGGCCTCGTGATTGCGCTTCTCTGGTATTGGTATGCCACAGACCAACCGCGGCAACACCCACACTTAAACGAAGCTGAAGCTGCCATCATTGAAGGAAAGGGCCAAGGCGAGGACAATATTCAAAAACCAGAACATGTCCCCTGGAAAGCCATCCTCACCACGCCCACCGTCTGGTGGCTGACTCTCAGTTACACATGTTTGGGATACGTAGCCTACATCTACATGTCCTGGTTCTATCTATATCTAGTCAATGTCAGAGGCTTCGCCATCCTCCAAGGCGCGTTTTTCGCCTCCGCCCCGTTCATCGCCATGACCATCTTTTGTCCCTTAGGCGGCTGGGTCACTGACCGCCTTGCTGAAAAATACGGCATCAATTGGGGAAGGGCGAGCGTCGGTGGAACCGGGATGATCCTGGCGGCATTCTTCATCATCATCGGGACCAATGTCGAAGCGCCTTATGTGGCTATCGGATTCCTGTCGTTAGGGGCAGGTTGGCTGTACTTCACGGTTGGCCCGTTTTGGTCTGCTACAACCGATCTCTCCAAACCCTACGCAGGCACACTCTCCGGCCTCATGAACACCGGCGCCAATTTAGGCGGCACACTCTCACCAACTCTGACCCCCTGGATAGCCGACACCTACGGCTGGCCCGTCGCGCTCGGCCTCGCCGCCATCATTGCGCTTATAGGCGGAATGTGTTGGTTCTTCATTCGCCCAGGGCTAGGTCTGAAGCATGTATAAAGGAAGTGTTGAACAATACGCAAAAGGGTCCCAAAACCCAGTGAATGCAGAGGCCCTGGGTCGGTTCAAAAAAGTCCGTCCAGCAAGGCCACAGCCCATTTGACGCGCGGAGCGTACCTTCTGTACGTGAGCACGGCAAATTGGCGAGAACACCGCTAGCGGCTTTTTTCAACTGACCCATAAAGAAACTTCCTCCAGATTGTTCCTTTGCATGGTATAGTCATTCCAAATAATTTCCAAAGCGTGTGTCTTGTTGACCTGCCTTTCCATTCTGTTCTCCGACACCTGCTGC
>JAVJHY011480570.1:3274-13486 GCA_035593235.1 Phascolosoma agassizii | reverse complement strand
ACGATCTCGTTCGAGAAGCTGTTGCAAGCCGTGTCACTCGGCAACACCGAAGAAGACGTGCTCAGTTCCATCGCCGGCCGACTCGCCCGCATGGAACACCGCGCCACCGAAGAAGACGAGCGACCACTCGCCCTCCGTGCGCACCTCTGGCACGAAGCGTTGCACCATCGCTCCCGACGAGCGCAGGATCTCGGCGAAGCGCGCCTCCTCGTCGTCCGTTACCTGACGCGTGTCCGGGGCGTTCGTGCGCCACGTCAGGTGCGCCGTCGCGGACACGGTCGGCTTGACGACGACTTCGCTCGAGTCGGGGTTGATCGCCGCGAAGCGTTCACAGGCATCGAGCAGGGAAACGCTTTCTCCTTGTCCGACGAAGTAGGTCGCGGGAATCGAAACACCCTCTTGCTCCAGGTCTCCCAGGTAGCGCTTGTCCATGTTCCACTGGAGGAGCGCAGCCCTATTGATGAGCGGTATGTTCAGCGCGCTGAGCCGGTCGATCCAGCGCCGAAATTCGTCGGCGCGCCGGTGATAGTCCCAACAGGAACGGACGAGAACCGCGTCGTACTTCTGCCAGTCAACACCCTCCGCGCTCCACACTTCGGGCTCCGCGTGCAAGCCGCACGAGAGGAACGGCCCGAGCGCAACGCGGTCGTCCTCGGCCAGACCCGGTAGGCGTTCGCAGGTCGCGAGGGCGAGTCGTCGCATCCCGACATTCTCGGGGCGAGACGCGAGAGGCGCGAGCGCGCACGCGGTGTGCGCGCGTTAAGGGTTCGTTGCTCGAAGCTAGTCTCGGACACACTGATCGCGGGCGCCCTGGGCTACAATCGCTCCCATGGTGGAGTGGAGCCGCAAGTGAGCATGCCTTCCTTCTCGAAGGCCGTGCGCGAGCTCGGACGCGGTCTCGACATCGCGCGCCGCGGCGGACCGCGTTCGGGGTGGCGCTTCGTGCGCGAGGAGATGGTCGGCAATACGGTCGTCCGACTTCGTTCGCTCGGCGGATACGCGCGCGAACCCGCGGTCGAATGCAACCTGTGCGGTTGGCGCGGACCGCGCTTCCTGACGCACTGCGCGGCGGGGTATATCGATACCGCGTGCTTCTGCCCGTCGTGCCGCTCCTACCCGCGACACCGCGGGTTCGCATGGGTGCTCGATCAGTGTTTGACGAGCGAGCTGCGTGACGTCGAACGTGGGGATGGGCTGCGGCTCGTCTTCGCGCCGGAGTCCGGCATGCTCGATCTCTTGGGCGAGCACGTGTCGCGCCTAGAGGGCGTCGATTTGCACCCGATCAACGAGCACGTCGTGCGCCTAGAGGATCTGCAACACCTGAGCTTTGCGGACGAGTCGGTCGACTTCGTGTCCTGCTTCCATGTGCTCGAGCACGTTCCGGACGACCGCCGCGCTCTCGGCGAGCTGCGTCGCGTGCTCTCGCCCGAGGGGCGCATCGCGCTTTGCGTTCCGATCACCTTCGGGCGAGCCGAGACGATCGACTTCGGCGGTCCGAACGCGCTCATGAACGATCACTGCTTCGACTACGGCGAGGACTTCATCGAGCGCGTCGTCGAGTCCGGGTTCTCGGGCCGCGCCTACCGGCTGACGCGCGTCGTGCCGCGTGAGTTGCATCGCCGCCTCGGGCTCGTCGACGAGCTCGTCCTCTGGCTACGAAAAAGCCGGGCGGGCGAATCGCCGGAGATCGTTCCGGTCGACGCGCCCGCCCAGCGTTCGTAGTCTGCGGGGGCTACCAGCGGTCGCCGCCGCCGCCGGGCTGGCGCTCGCGCGCTTCGTTGATGCGCAGGCTGCGGCCGTCGAGTTCGACGCCGTCGAGCTCGGAGATCGCCGACTGCGCGTCGGCGTCATTCGACATCTCAGCGAAGGCGAAACCACGCGGTCGACCGGTCTCGCGGTCGGTGACGATGAAGACTTCCTTCACCCCCCGGCCGTCCGACTCCAGGAAGCTCTGGAGTGATTCCTCGTTCGTGTCCCAGGCGAGGTTTCCGGTATAGAGTCGGCTACCCATGTAGTCAGTTCCTTTTCGTTGTCTGCGCTTTGAACCCGCCCAAATAGCGGAAAGGGGCCGATACGCGGATCATCGGTCTTGTTCGCGGGGGCACCGCGTGCGCGAACACCCCCTCCACAAGACGCCCGACCCTTGTCGAGCGTGCTCACAGCGTATAGCGGTTCTAAAATCGCAGGAAGTGGTCGCGAGGCGAGTTGCGGCGGGCCGTTCGATTGGGTGGAGCGCCGCTGTCGCCCCCCGATCCGTGAGGAAATCGGATTCTCTCCCGGGGCGCGCTTCGGCCTGCGGCGTCCCGGATTCTGTCCGTTCGGACGCGCTTCGAACGTGCGACGGGAACGGCTCGCCCCGCGCCGTTGCTAAGATTCAGTCGTGACTCTTCCCATCCATGGCATCGCGCTCGCTCTGGTCCTGACCGCGGCGGCGGCCGTTCCCTCCAACTCCGCGCCGCCCGAGAGCGCGGCCTCGTCGCGCCTCTTCGCGCGCGTCATGGAGCGAGCCCTCACTCGCGCCGAAACCGACCTCTTGTCCTCCAAGGACTTTCGGATCGACCACTCGACCTGGGCCGACCCGTGGGTCGTGAGCTCTGAGAACTTCACGGTGCGGACGACGGCGAGCCGCTTCGTCGCCGACAGGATCGCGAAGGACCTCGAGTTCATGCTGAAGCAGTTTCAAGAGTTGCTTGGAACGACCGCCGTGCCGAACCAGCGACTCGAGATTTGGATCCTGCCGACGCTTCAGGACTACAACGCGGCCGGGCAGAACGCGGACGAACACTCGACCTTCTACGCGAGCTTCGTCGACAGCGCGTCCGCGGGTCAGCCGGTCACGACGTACGACTCGGGCAACGTCACGGAGCTCGGGATCTGGGTCACGCACTCCGCGCTGCACCGCTACCTCGCGTCGGCGTTCGGCCGACCGCTCCCGCTCTGGGTCTCCGAGGGGCTCGCCGGGTACTTCTCGCTGTACTGGGATCGGGCGTGGGGCGCCGCGAAGCTCGCGCACGCGCAATCGACGTCGCGCTACGTTCCGTTGCGCACGCTCATGAACGCGCAGATGTCGACCATGACCGAGGACCAGGTGATCGAGCTCGGGATGCTCTTCGATTACCTGTTGCATCACCGCGAAGGCACGCGGCTCGCCGGCCCCGGTGAGGAAGAGTCCGAGACGTCGTTCGCTTCGTTCCTGCGCGACGTCGTGCGCGGCGGGGACGGCAGGAACACGGGCTTCGCGCAGGAGATGCTGCGCGGCGATCTCGACACGCTCGAGGCAGACTTCCGCGCCTTCGAGTTCGAGCGCTAGCCTCCGAGGTTGCGCAGCCAGCCTGCGACGCGCGCGTCCGGTCCGTCGAGCTCGACGTAGCGCGCGAGGTGCGTGCGCGCCTCATCGGCGTTGCCGAGGAAGTCCATGTGGAGCAGCCCGAGGTGGAAGCGCGCTCCGAGGTTGTCGGGTTCGAAGTCGAGGACGCTCGCGAGGCGTTCGGCGGCGCGCGTGTAGTCCTCGCGCTCGAAGAGCAGCACGCCGAGGCCGAGGTTCGCGCGCGGGACGTCGCCGAGATCCTGGAGGACGCGCTCGTATTGGGCCTCGGCGAGGTCGAGCTCGCCTGATGCGTGATACAGAAGCGCGAGCAGCGTGCGCGCCTCGCCGTCGTCGGCGCCGAAGTCGAGCGCCCCGCGTAGCTCTTCGGTCGCGCCGCGCACATCGTTCTCGGCCTGCAGCGCGACGGCGCGCAGGATTCGCAGTCGGCTGTCGCGATCGAAACGACCGATCGACTCGTTGAGGAAGCGTTTGGCCTGAGCGAAGCGATTCGAGTCGAGGTAGACCGTTGCGAGGCTGCGCCGCACTTCGACCGAATCGTGGAGCTCGAGCGACGCGTTCCATTGTGTCTCCGCGTCGTTCTTCTGCTCGAGCGCCAGGTACGCGTTGCCCAGCCACGCGGGTGCGCGCCACTCGGACGGGTTCGCGAGCTTCGCTTCCACGAGCGCGTCGACCGCGTCTTCGTAGCGGCGCGCCTCCAGGAGGAGCTGACCGAGATGGAGCCACGCGGCTGCGGGGGCGTCGAGCTCTGTCGCCCGCTGGAGCAACGACTCGGCCTCGTCGCGATCGCCCGACCGCAGGGCAAGAAGCCCCTTGGCCGTTATGACCGCGCCTGATTGCGCGCCCTTCTCGGACGCCGCCTCGAGGTGCGTCGCCGCGTCCTCCCACTGCTCGCGCTCGATGTAGAGCAACGCGATCCCGACGTTCGCATCCACATAGGACGCGTCCTTCGCGAGCGCGTCCTTGTAGCTCGCGACCGCGAGGTCGGCTTCTCCGAGCGTCCCGTAGATCTCCGCCTGGAGCAGGTATGCCTCGGCGTCGACGCATTCGAGCCGCAGCGCGTCGTTGATCTGTGTTCGCGCCCCCTGGGGGTTGCCCGCGCGAAGAACCGAGCGCGTGACCTCGAGCAGGCGCACGTACTGGTCCTGGGCTGGGTTCCGCTCGCTCACCGGGATCTGGCTGACGAGCGGCGGCGGCGGGGGAGCGAGGTCGATGGCTCCTCCCGCGAGCATCGATCCGACGACACCGATCGTGGCGATGAGCGCGACGCCGGCGACGACGTAGAGCGTCCGCTTGCCCGAGGGGCGCCCCACGACGGGGCCGTCGGTCGCAACGGTCGCCGCGCCTTCGGTGGTCGACGCGCCGGCGCCGTGTCGCGCGCGGACGGATGCCTGTGTGGTGACGATGCTCGTTCCGCCGACGCTCCACGCCGACTCGTCCATCGGGACCGCCTCGAGCGCGTTCAGCATGTCTTGCGCGGTTTGGTAGCGATCCTCGCGTTTGCGCTGCAGGCTCGTCGCGACGATCGTGTCGAGCTGCTCGGGGATGTGGAGCTCGGGGTGGTCGGCGAGGAGCGAGGGAGCCTCCTTCGTCGCGCGCGAGAAGAGCAGCTCGGACATGCTCTCTTCTTCGAACGGCCGGGCTCCCGCCAGCGCCTCGTACAGCATCAAGCCGACGGCATAAAGATCGCCGCGCGAGTCCGTCTCGTCGCCCGCGGATTGCTCCGGCGACATGTACAGCGGCGTGCCGAGGATGCGCCCGGCCTGCGTGAGGAACGCGGACTCCTTCCCGGGGACATCAACGAGCTTCGATAGCCCGAAGTCGAGCACCTTGATCCGCACATCCTTGCCCGCGCCGGGCACGACCATGATGTTGTCGGGCTTCAGGTCGCGGTGGACGATGCCCTGGTCGTGCGCTTCGGCGAGGCACGAGAGGATCTGGCGCGAGAGCTGGATCGCGACAGCGACGGAGAGTTTGCCCTTCGAACGCAGGTAGTGGCGCAGGTTCATGCCCTCGACGAATTCCATCGCGAGGTACACGACGCGTCCTTCGGCGCGGTCAAAGTCGAAGATCTGGATCGCGTTCGGGTGGCTGAACTTGCCGGCCGCGATGCCCTCGCGCTGGAAGCGCTGGAGCTGTTCGTCGCTGAGCTGCAGGTCGGTGTGCAGCACCTTCAGCGCGACCTTCTTCTTGAGCACGACGTGCTCGCCGCGATAGACGGTCCCCATCGCACCGGAGCCGATCTCGGCCAGGACGCGGTACTTGTCGTTCAGGGTCCGCCCGAGAAGGGGGTCGGTCGCGTCGGGCGACTCGGGCGCTTTCGTTCCGCACTTGGGGCAGAACGCAAAGTCCGACTCGCCCTCGTGTCCGCAGTTGAGGCAGCTCGTCATCGGTTCGATCGTTGAGCGGCGGATTCTATCCGGTCCTCCACCGCCGCCCCACGGCCCTTACGGGGAACCGCGCAAGTCGAACGCGGCGCCCTCGGGACCGGGGCCCCGCGCTTGCAGAGGATCTGGAAGCTAGCAGTCGGTGGTGAACGTGCTGCGCCCGCAGGATGCTGGCACCCGCTCCGGCTCGCTTTCCGAAGACGCAGGCGAATCGGTGGATTCGGCGAGGCTCGCGTGGGCCGAACCGGAGTGGGTGCCAGCGCGCTGCGGGCGAAGCACTTTCACCACAGGCTGCTAGCGCACCCTCGGCGGGCCGGGGGCGATCACGCTCGACGAGAGCTTCTTGACCTTCGCCGCTCGACGCGCGTTCGGAATGCCGTACCCAAGCACGTAGTCGGGATCCGTCCCGCCGTTGGCGAGGTAGTAGTCGCCCGACGCGAAGAGGTTCGTGCGCAGCGTCGCCACTGACCAGTTCGGTCGCGCCTGGGCGATGCAGGCCAGCGCGCCGGCGATCAGTGGCGTGGAGAGGGACGTTCCGGCGACCGAGCTCGTGCAATCGGTATCGTCGTAGACGCACACGGTCTCCGTGTAGAACCCGCTTGCGAGAACCTCGGGCTTCACCCGCAGGTCGGCCGTCGGCCCGTCGGACGAGAAGTACGCGACCGCTCCGGACGGCGTTACGGCGCCACAGGTGATGACGTCGAACGCGTCCGCGGGGGCGATCAAGGTCGACGTGGCGGGGTCCGTGTCGTTGCCGCTGTTGCCGGCTGCCGTGGCGTAGAAGACGCCGTTTGCCGTCGCGACGTTGACCGCGATCGTGGTCGTCGCGGTGAGTCCGTCGAGATCCGCCTGCGTGTACCAATCGATGTAGCCGAGAGACGAGGTCACGACGTCAGCACCGTTGGACTCCGCAAACTGCAATCCGGAGACGTAGAAGTCCTCCTCCTGCTGGTACTCGTTCGTGACGTCCTCGGTCTTGCAGAGAATAAAGGACGCGTCATAGGCGGCGCCGACGAGCTCGTTCGGCAGATACGCCGCGATGCAGCCGAGGATCCAGGTGCCGTGATCGTGCTGGTTCGGGTCGTCGCTGCCCTCGTTCGTCGTGTTGGGGTCGTTGTTCACGAAGTCCCACTCCGCGACCACATCGACGACGTGCCCCGGCTGGTTGAACGCCTCGTGTGTGCGAAGGAAGCCTGTGTCGAGGACGCCGATGATGATGCCCTTGCCCGTAAAGCCGCGCTCGTGAAGGCCGGGGATCCCGATCTGCGCGAGCTGCGCGTAGCTGATCCCGTAGAAGCCGGGCGGCTTGGCGCCGCGAGCTTCGGCGGTCTGAATCGGCGGGGGGCCGCCGTCCCGCCCATCGATGAGCACGCCACGACGCACGGGTTCGATGCGTTCGACGAACGGCAGCGACGCGATGCGCTCGAGCTCTCCGAGCGACGCGCGCACACTGATCGCGTTGAGCCACGAGCTCTCAACGACGACTTCCACACCCGTAGCGCGGGTCGCTTCGATGTACTCGGCGCGCACGGGGACGTCGCGCATGTCGGCGAGTCCGGGCGCCTGGCGCCGCGCCGCGCGTCGCGCGAGCGCGCGCGGGTCCATCTCTTCGACGACGCGATCCGTGGCGCGTCGAAGCTCGGCAGCATCTCGGATCCCCTTGTCCTTGAAGTAGACCCACGCCTTCGATGGCCCGCGCTCGTCGATGAGTCGGCGCATCTGTGCATGCACCTTGTCGCGGGGCGCGGAGGCAAGGCGCTGGGAGAAAGTCGGCGCAGCAAGGGCGGCGACGGCGAGGAGCACGGTCGGAATCGGGTAGATGCGCATGGGGAATCTCATCGTTAGGGTCGCGGGTTGAGTGGGGGACGACCGCGTGGGATAGATGCTAACCGGATTGACGCGAGATCGCAGCGAGTGTCAGCGGCGATCGCCGCCGAAGACGGCCGCAGGTTTTCGAATGAGTCTTCGGAACGATCAGCGTCGCGCGGAAACGCTCGCTGAGCGAAGCGGGAGGGCGTTCAGGCGCGTGAGGTCGCGCGCAAGCGCGCGAGTTCGTGCTCGAACGGTTGGGGCAGCGCCGCGCTGAACTCGATGGGCGCGCGAGTGACCGGGTGCGAGAATGCGAGCGACTCTGCGTGCAGCGCGTGGTGAGTGAGGGATGGCGCCACATCGGCGGAGGCTGGCGCGCGCGGTCGATAGAGCTTGTCTGCGACGACCGGGTGGCCGGCCGAGTGCAGATGCACGCGAATCTGGTGTCGACGTCCGGTCGTTGGTCGGCATTCGACGAGCGCGCGATCGCCGAACGACTCGAGCACGCGAAAGCCCGTGTGTGCAGCGCGCCCGGCGTGATCGATGCGCTGCAGATCACGCTGTCCCGGAACGCGATCGAGCGCGTGGTCGACCTCGAACGCTTCACGCTCGGGCACTCCGTGGACGAGCGCGATGTAGCGCTTCTCGACCGAACGCGCGCGAAACTGGTTGCGAAGGTTGTCGAGCGCGTTCGGTGTTTTCGCGACGACCATGACGCCGCTCGTCTCACGATCGAGACGATGCACGATACCGGGGCGGTTGTCGGTCTCGACGCTCGGCAGCGGGCCGAAGCATTCGACCAAGAGGTCGGCGAGTGTTCCGTTGCTGACGCGCTCAGTGGGGTGTGTGACGACCCCGGGCGGTTTGTTGACGACCGCGAAGTGCGGCTCCGAGTGCAGTACGTCGAGCCGCCGCCGTTCCTCCGGCAAGCGGACGATCAGTGCTTCGCCGCCGCGTAGCGCGAAGTTCGACCGCACGACCTTGCGCCCGTCGAGCTTCACGTGTCCGCGCCGTACGAGCTTCTGCAATTGGGCGCGTGAGCGGTCGGCGACCAGTTCGTCGAGCGCGCGGTCGAAACGCACCCCCGCGAAGCGCGACGGTACGTCGACGCGAAGGATCGGATCCGAACCCGTCACGCGCCCGCCGGAGCGAGGGTGAGCGTCGACGCACCCGCGGGGAGGGCGAACGTTCCGAGCGCTTCGCCCTCCGCGACCCACTCGAGTTGGACTCCGGCCGGCAGCGCCTCGAGCACGACGCCCCCGAACGCGTCCGTGCGCGCGCTCCACAAACGTGGCGATCGAGATCCGCCGTCGCAGGTCGACTCCGGACGGCCGCCGGCGGGCCGCACGGTCAAGCGCACGCCAGAGCGTGGCGCGGCCAGAGCGTCGACGACGATCGCGCGCAACTCGGCCTGCTCGTGCAACACGACTGCGGTCGAGCGCTCGGAGCGAAGCTCGGTCGTCACCAGGAGCGTGTCGCTGCCGTTGTCGAGCGCAGTGAAGTTCGCGTCGGTGTATCCGTGCGCGGATACGCTCCCCTCGAAGTAGATCGACTGCGTTCCGCCCGGGAGCACGAGGCGCGCTCGTCCGGTCGCGTCGGTGCGCGCCGCGAGCACGGGCGCTCCCTCCGGCAACGCGACGCGCACGTCCGCCCCGACGATCGGCGCTCCGTGGTTATCGAGCACCGGGATGTCGATCGGTCGGTTTGTGAGCGGACGCAGGGCAATGGCCGCGTTGTCGCGCAGCGCGGCGCCCGTCAGGTGGCGAGTCGCGAACCCCGGTGCCTCGACCGCCGCAAGGTCGTCGTTCGCGACAACCGCAAGCGCGACAGCCGGTGCCGCGGCGGCGAACGTCGCATGTTCGGTGCGAGTGCGAGGGCGTGACGCGAAGGCGCGCGATGCGCGGCCGCCGCGGGCATGCGACGCTCCGGCGCTCGAGGGGCGAAGGCCGTGCTCGGTGCCGTGACCGCTTCGCCACCGGTTGCGCGCGCCGTGCTCGAACCCAACGCCGCGAACCCGGCGCCGAGCGCGAGCCCGCAGGTTAGGGCCAGCGCGCCGCCCCTGGTCCAGGCGCGGCTCACGGCAGTGTGCCCGTGTAGTTGTCGATGATCACGCGGAACCACACCTTGCTCTGTCCGCCGTCCGCGCCCTCGGAGGTGACCTCAAGGTAGTAGAAGGTATCGGGCGTCGTTCCCGCCGTTGTGTCGACGGTCATCTTGTACGGCGGCGCGAGGAACTCCGCACTTGCGAGAATCGGCGGCGGATCCTGTGAGGGCAGAAACAGGTTCATCGACACCTTCTGAATCCCCGAGCCGTTCGTGTTGTCGACGTCGAGGTCGCTCGACGCGACCTCGAATTCGACGATGCCGGACACCGGACCCTCGTCCGTGGCCGGGCTGAGCACATCGATACGCGGCGGAATGTCGAGCGCCAGCTGACGCGCTGCATCGACGGTGATGTCGAGCGTCAGGAACGGGTCCCCCGGCTGCGAGACGTTCGTAACGCTAATCCCTCGCGTCGCAGAGTCGTCGAACGTTTGGCCGCGTCCGAGCGCCGCGTCCTCGACCTCGTTCGCGACTTGGCCGCGCGTCATGTCAAGCAAGAGCGTGGCGCTGTACGGATTCGTCGACGTTTGGATGATGAGAGGCCCTTCGTTCGCGAGCGGCTCCGTCGCTCGAAACATCAACCAGTAC
>JAVJHY011480461.1:0-13486 GCA_035593235.1 Phascolosoma agassizii | reverse complement strand
CCGTAACAAAAGGTGAATTCCCATTATGATATAAAATATTCCCAGAACCTTGTAAATCTGCAGAAGTACCAGTCCTAAAATGACCAGATGAATCTATACCAAAAAATCTTGTTGCTAATGGATGTTTAAATTCTATATTTAAATTTGACGATGAACCAGTTCTTTCTAATTTCAAAGGGCCATACCCCGTACCAACTAAAGATAAGATTGCAGTCATAGTATCACCAGTATTTAAAACATAATTATCAGCAACATTCAAAGTCACAGCACCACTAGCACCACCACCAGTAAGACCAGTCCCAGCAGTAACACCAGTAATATCTCCTCCCGAGTTAGTATCAATAATTACAGCATCACAAGTTCCATCACCATTCAAAAACTCACCAGCAGAACAAATAGTTCCCGCATTAGTATTTGTATCAATAGTATGAGCACCAATGGAATAACCATTATTATTAGCAAAAGCATCAACTTCAGCTTCACTTAACTGAGTATTTGTATCAACATCCAAACTATCAACTTCACAAATAACACTCCCATCAATATTAATTACTCTAATACTTGAACCAATAGCGCAAGAAGAATTAACTCTATTTTGAAAAATTGATAAATCCAAATCTGAATCGGCAACAAATAAAGAATCTAAATAAGTAAAATTTAGACTCAAAAATACATCATCACTAACCGCCCCTCCAATAAGACCAGCTCCAGCATTAACTGAAGTAATATCTCCAGAATTTCCACTACCTGCAGGCCAAGTAGTTCTACAATCTCCATCTAAACAAATTTTTGGAGAAATTAAATCCCCTCTAACTTCTAACTCATTTTGAAAAATAAATTTTCCTGAACTAAAAGTTCCATTCCAAACCTCATAAGCCTCATGAAACCCATAAGAATTAATACTCGAAAAAGATAATAAAAATAAAAATAAAACTGTTACATATTTCAAAAAATTCAAACTCATAAAAAGAAAAAAATGCGGTGAGTATATAAGATTAGGTTTTTCTTTCATGTGACATACCTCAATATAATTTATTATAGTATAACAATATATATTTATGTCATAATAAAAAATAAAAAAATAAAGTTTCATAATTAAACCCTAAAAAATAAAAAATAAATTAGAAATTAATTAAAAATAATTTAATAAATAAAATTAATATACTTAATTTATGTCTAACCAAATTTTTGTATCATAAGCGGAACACCCTCCAATTACTCCACCCATAAAATCATCTTGTACAAAACTCCCAACACAAATATAATTCCTATTTTCAGGCCGAATCTCAGAATAAATTAAGTCCATAATTCCACCACTTGAAGAAACACAAACATCCTGCCAATCATAATATCCAACATAAGGCTCAGACACAACATTAGAATTGTTAAAATAAATTGGTGAATTAGTAACTCCTGCTAAAGTAAATAATTTTACAAAATTCCCACTACAACTATTCCCTAAAACATAATCATCATGAGATAAACAAGCGCTATAAGTAAAGTTATTACTACTCGAAATTTCAGCATGTGAATTATTTGTATAACTCATTCCATAAGCCCTAGTAGAATTAACACAAGTAGACCCAAAATCAAAACTTGCTTGAAATGGAATATTTAAACTTACATCTTCAACATGTTCCTCCCAAACAGTTGCAACTTTAGAATATATTCCCTTATCTGAAATAATATCAATATTATATGTACTCAACTTATCAACATTACAATTTAATTCTAAATTTTTAATATTTCCAACATTTTTAGAATTTAAAACTCTACACTCAGTATCACCAATTTTAACTACAGAAATATTATGATTAATAGAACCAGTATTCCTAATCCCTAAAATACTTCCATATTCACCAGAAGATTTAATACCTAAAATTTCAAGTTCTCCAACATTTCCCTCAAGCTCATTCTCAAATAAATAATTTTCAAAATTCGAATTAGTCCAATTTCCTAAAAAGATAGTGGCAACAACACCTACACCCAATAAAAGAATAATTTCAACAACACTTAGAACTCCTGCCCTATTCAAACGTTTAATCATAAATTGAAATCTAATAAAAATAATTATAAAATTAATTGTTCACTCAATAATAAATTAAAATACAACCAAAATTTATAAACCTAAAAAAAATGAAAAATATATGAAACCAAACTACAATGAAAAAATCTTATTTTTCAGGTATTTATTATTATCAATATTGATAATGTTTTTTCTATCTGAATACTTCACAAAACCTATGGAAAATATTCTAACAAACCTCTCATACTACTATTTAACATTATTCACAAATGTTCAATTAATAAATAATGAAATTATATTAGAAAATGGACACATATTTTTAATAATAAAAGAATGTATAGCAATTTCAGCATATATTTTAATTAGTTTAATTTTTTTATCCATTCCAATTAATACAAAAAAAATTTACAAATCAATATTAAAATCATACTTAATATTTACAATATTAAATTTATTAAGAATATTAATATTAATGACAGTATTTATTTTTTTAGGAGAAGAAACATTTAATAAAATCCACGTAATATTTTACGAATTTGTATCTGGAGTTATGGTATCAATAGTTGTAATATATTACTTAAAAAAACACAAAATCAAAAAAATATATCCTTTTTTCAGCGATGTAAAATTCTTAATTTTAGAAATTAAAAATCATAAAAAATAAAATTGAGAATTTTATACAATTAACCATTGGTTAATCCGTATATTTAATTGTTTTACATAGTTAAACAATTCAGTTTTTAATTTTAGAAATTAAAAATCATAAAAATTAAATTTTAAAAATATAATTAAAAAAAAATTTAAAATTTATTTTACAACAGTCACAGTTTTAGAACTAATACCTAAAGTTGAAAATACTTCAATTTGATAAGTATCTCCAATCACAGTATCACACCCAACATGAATTTTCTCAAACTTCTCAACAACATTAGAATATACAATCTCACAAATTTCTCCATCCAAAGTTATCTCATCTAAAACAATATAATTCTTTGAAGGATTCTTAATTACAACAATTGATAAATTATCACTAACTCTTGTTAAAAACATAATCTCTGAACTTAATTCCGAAGACTCGCCATCAGCCTTAAAAGTCATTTGATCTTGGAATGTACTTGACCAATTTGAAATACCTGTAAAAGATACAACTGTCACAAATAGCAATAAAGAAATTGAAATTATCGGGGAAATACCCTTTTTAGAAAACCAAAAATTATTTACCATAAAAATAACCCCACAACAACAATAAAAGATAAAATTGAAAGTACATTAAATCCACTTAATTCAAACATTGAATCAGGATTTGGATAATAAGTAATTGTTCTCTTCTCAAAAGTAAATTGACTAGAATAAGCTTGAAACGTGAAATCTTGTTGACCTCCAGTAATATTTGAAATTTTTAAAGTACAATACCCGTCTGAAAATGTAACTCCACCAACAAGATTATTTACTTTAGCTAAACAAGGTGAAATATCAGTAACTCCATCACCAAATTTAATTGTAAAATTTGACCTTGAAAATTTTGTCCCATCAGGTAAAGTTGGAGTTACATAATTTAATTCTCTCGCAGTCACATTTTCAATTAAACCTGGATGATTTGATAAAGGAGCATAATCAAAAATATTAAAAGTTAAATCAATTAATAAATTTACAGGATTTAAACAAACAAAATAATCTCCACGAATATCAGTTGAAGAACAACTAAACTCTGTCCAAAAATTTCCAACATTTCCAAAACCTAATCTTGAAGAATTAAAATAATTTTTATTAACAGAAAAATCAACATCAGTAAAAACTTTAGCAACTGAATCAAAAGTATTCCCAAACAAAACATTATTATCAGGAACACTTAAATTTTTAGCATCAAAATAAACATCTCCCAAAAAATTTGAATAAACTGAAGAATTAAAAACTTCAGAACTATCTGAATCTCCTAAAAAATAAACTCCTCCAACATTTCCTAAAATTCTAGAATCACTAATTAAATTATATGAACTATTCTCCATCACAATTCCAAGTAAATTTGAATAAGACTCAGAATTTAAAACTGAAACATTTGAATCAATCCCAACCCCAATACCAGAAACTAAATTATTTTTAAAATTAGAATTAATTAATTCTGAATTTTTAGAATCATATGAAGTTGAAAAACCATTCTTTCTATTAAAATCAAAACTAGAGTCTAAAAAAATATTATTATTTGAATTATTTGTAACAGTTACTCCATTTAAAAAATTATTAAAAGATGTAGTATTTAAAACATTATTAAAAGAAGAATTATAGAAATAAAGACCTGAAAAATTTTGACTTCCACTTGAAATAAAATTTGAAAAATTATTGTTATCTGAATTTTTTAAAACAAGACTTTCAGCAAAATTAGTTGAAGAATTAGAATCAAAAATATTCATATAATCCGTATTTTGTAAGTAAATACCGGAAGCCCCAGTATTAAAAATATTAAATCCCGAATAATTCCCCCCAACACTATCTGCAAAAGATAACCCGAAAATTGTATTATTAAATAAATTATTATTTCCTAAAAATACATTATTATTTGAATTATTATTAATAACTACTCCATTAAAAAAACTAAAAGAAGAATTTAAATTTTTAACAATATTACTTGATGACCTCATCAAATAAAAACCAGAATATAATTTTGTATCATTAACCATAATATTTTCAAAATAATTATTATCTGAATCTCGAACCTCAAAAGAAGTTCCAGCAACTGCTAAAGTTGAACTAAAATTAATTACCCTATTATTTTCCCCAAAATTTATTAATAAAGCATTAGTTGAAGAATTATATACATTAATATTTGAAAAATTACTAAAAGTTGTATAAATTGATAAACTCCCAACATAATTATTAAATGAATTATAATTATCTATAATATTATAAGATGAATTTCTAAAATAAAGTCCCCATCGAGTATTATTTATTTTAATATCTGTAAAATTTGAATTATCTACAAAAAAACTCATAATCGCATTATTTTGAAAATTTGAACCTGAATTAATTGAAATATTATTAATATTAGAATTATCCGCATCACATAAAAATAACTCAGCCAATATTTCATCAGATAAACTAACAGATGAATTAAAATACTTTATAGGTAAATTATTTGTCCCAGTAATATTTGATAAAATATTATCACATTGATTAATAATTGATAAGGAATCCATTGCGATATCATAAGCAACACTATTATAAATATTAGAATTATAAATCTCATTAAAATTTGAAGCTCCAACAGTATAAAATCCTATATTTAAACTATTTGAAATATTTAAATTATTAAAAGTATTATTTGAACTTTCACTAACAGCAACTCCAAAAGCATTATTATTTGAACGAATATTTGTCAGATTAGAATTTGTAGTACCTAATTGTAAAAGAATTCCAGAACTACTAACACTATTAGATACATCAATATCAGAGATAATTGTAGAAATTGAATTATTAATTTTAATTCCCAAAGTATTCCCAGTAAGGTTAGATTCTTTAATTTCTACACTATCCGCATTATTTAAATAAACACCATTTAAATTACTATATGCAGTAAGATTTTGAATAATTCCTGAAGTAGACATAGAATATATACCTGTGTCTGAATTACTAAATGCAATATGATTTTTTACATAAGTATCCGACCCACTTGGCCCAAACTGTACCCCCCTAGCATTTGAGTAAGTAACACTATTATTAATTAAAATATTTAGATTTGCATTTAACCCATAAAATCCATAAGTATTCGAATATTTTGTCACATTATCAATAGTGACATTTGTTGAAGCATCAGAATATATACCAAAATTGAAATTTCTAATAACACAATTTTTAACTGTAACATTCGTCTTACCTCCAAGCATTGCAACCCCAGCCATCCCAGTAACTGGGCTTGGACCAGTAAGAATATGTCCTTGACAATCAAAAACAGTATTAGAACTCAAAAAAAAACAATGACTACCAGCAGACAAATCAGTAGTCAACTCATATGCACCTGAACCAAGTCCAGTATTACATGCAGAAATAGCAGTTGAAAATCCTATATTTGCAAAACTTAATCCAAGTAAAAATAATAGCACTAATCTGTAATTCATACGAATTTAGGATAAATAAAGTTTATAAATGTGTTTATTCCCTACAATAAATAAATGGTATCAAAAATTATAGTTATAACAACAATTATGTTATTAATCACAGGTTTTGTAGTACACAGCCTACAAACAACTAACGATAAAAAAAATAATGAAAACTCAAATTTTCAACAAAATAATTCATTTCAATTAATTGATGTAAATAAAGACAATAATAAAAATATTGAAAATAATAACCCAACTATTCCAAACCAAAACACAATTCCTCAAACTCCAAATAATGAACTAACTCAAAAAGAATTAAAAAACAAAATTAATAATCTAAACATAAGTAATAATATTGGATCAAATACACAAACAAATCAAAATTTAAATACACAAACAAATACACAAATTGATTTTACTAACAATAACAATTATAAAACTCCAGAAACACAAATAGAACATACACAATTTTCAATAGAATAAATAAAAAATATAAAAATATTTATTTTAAATTCTCAGGCTCATTAAGCATACCACACGCAGCCTCAATATCTTCACCCATATTTTTTCTAGTAAAACACTTAAACCCAGCAGCACGCAAACTACTATGAAAATTATCCAAAGTTTCATTATCTGAACAATAATAAGTTTCCCCATCAAGCTCCATAAAACCATTTAAAGGAATTAAATTAAAATTAGTCATCTTAATGAATCCAAGTGAAATTAAAGCTTCCAAATCTTCTTGTCTATCTGTAACTCCCTTAATCATAATATACTCCACCATAATTTTATCTCTAAATTTAGAAGAATACTCATTACACACATCAACTAACTCAGGAATTTTCCACCTAGATAAAAATGGCATAAGTTTATTCCTAACATCTTGAAACGGAGAATGAAAACTAATCGCTAAATGAACTTTCCATTCTTTCTTAATAAATTTCTCCATAGCAGGCACAACCCCAGAAGTTGACACAGTAATCTTTGAAAAAGAATAACAAAACTTTTCATGAATAGAAGAAATAGAATTAACAACATTATCATAATTATTAAAAGGTTCACCCATCCCCATATAAACAATAGAAGTAATTAAATCTGAAGCATACTTTACTCCCTTTGAATTTTTACCATTTGACAAATCAGATACTTTAATCCCCGACTGTTCACATAAATACTCAAGAGCAGTTTCAAACTGTAAAATTATTTCGTCTGCCGACAAATTTCTCATAAATCCCATCTTTGCTGTCAAACAAAAAGTACACCCCATAGCACACCCAACCTGTGAAGACACACAAAGAGTATTTTTCCCAGAATTAGGTTTACCTGGAATTAAAACACAATGAAATCCAGTATTAAAAATAAATTTAGTTGTACCATCTTTTGAAGTTTCTACTTCAAAAATAATATCATTTTTCATTGGAAAATCTCTATCTGAAACTAAATCCATAGTATTTTTTTCCATATCTAAAGACTTTTCAACTTTCTCAAGTTTAGTTTCAACATTACTTTCACTAACCATAATAAAAATAAAATAAACTCATTTATAAAATTAAAGGAGTTAAACAATTTACACATTCTCACAAAAAAGCAAAATTTAATAGAATATATTTAAAAACAATACTAAATATATTATAATATAATAATACTAAGTAAAATACTTATTCTTACTTAGTCCAAATATTATTTCGATAATCAAAAATGATAAAAAGTATAAAAAATTTAATTCTCAAAAAAGAATACAAACAAGCACAAAACAATCCAAATGAATTTTGGAAAATGCAAGCACAAAATATTTCTTGGTATCAATTTCCAACACAAATAAATACATCAAACTTTTCCACACCAAAAATTGAATGGTTTAAAGATGGAAAATTAAATGTTACAACAAACTGTGTAGATATACACGCCAAAAATACTCCTGACAAAATTGCAATAATTTGGGAAAATGACAATCTAACAAAAACTAAAAAAATTACATACAAACAACTACAAACCCACATAAATAAATTAGCAAATGTTCTAAAAAAACATAATATTTCAAAAGGAGATACTGTAATAATTTATATGCCATTAGTCCCTGAAGCAGTATACGCAATGCTCGCCTGCGCTAAAATTGGAGCTATTCACTCAGTTGTATTTGGAGGATTCTCACCAGAAGCACTAAAACAAAGAATAAATAATTCTAAAGCAAAACTAATCATTACAGCAAACCAAGGAATAAGAGCAGGGAAAACAATTGAATTAAAAGAAAATGTAAATAAAGCATTAGCAGGAAAAACTAAAACTAGTAAAGATTCCAAAACAACAATTGAAAAAATTTTAGTAATAGAAAGAACAAAATCAAAATTCCCTAAACACAAAAAAGACATTTTATACTCAGAAGAAGTTAAAAAAGTCTCAAATAAATGTAGTCCTGAAATTATGAGTTCACTAGACCCATTATTTGTTTTATATACATCAGGATCTACTGGAACTCCAAAAGGAATAGTACATAGTTCTGGAGGATACCTAACATATGCAAAAACAACATTTCAAAAAATATTTAATTATAAAAAAGGTGAAATTTTTTGGTGTACAGCAGATGTTGGATGGATTACTGGTCACACATATTTAGTATATGGTCCACTCTCAAATGGAGCCACAATATTAATGCACGAAGGGACACCATTTTATCCAAATTATGGTACCCATAGTCAATTAATTGACAAACATAAAGTAAATATTTACTACACAGCCCCAACAGCAATCAGAGCTCTAATGAAAAAAGAAGATGAAGTGTTAAATAACTCAAAAAGAAAATCTTTAAAACTTTTAGGAAGTGTTGGAGAACCATTAAACAAATCAGCATATAATTGGTATTATAATAAATTTGGAAATAAAAAATGTACAGTTGTTGATACTTGGTGGCAAACAGAAACTGGAGGAATTATTTTAACTCCACAACATTATAATTTTAAAAAACAACCAGGTTTTGTAGGAAAACCATTTTTTACAATTAAATCAATAATTAAAAATGAAAAAGGGAAAACTCTAAAACACAATCAAGAAGGAAATTTATGTATTGAAAAGTCTTGGCCTGGACAAGCAATAACTATTTTTGGAGACCATAAAAGATTCAAAGAAACATATTTTTCACAAGTTAAATTTCATTACTTTAGTGGAGATGGAGCCTATTACGATAATTCTGGAAATTATCAAATAATTGGAAGAATTGATGATGTAATAAATGTATCTGGACACAGACTCGGATCAGCTGAAATTGAATCTGATTTAAACACAAATAAAAATGTTCTTGAATCAGCAGTAATTGGAATTCCAGACAAATTAACAGGTGAACAAATTTTAGCATTTGTAATTTTAAAAACTCAACCAAAACAAACATCAAAACAAACAGCCTTAGAAAAAGAAAATAAATTAAAACAAGAAATCCAAAAACATATCAAAGAAAAAATTGGGAGTTTTGCAAAACCAAAAAAAATAATTTTTGTTGAAAATTTACCGAAAACAAGAAGTGGAAAAATTATGAGAAGACTACTAAAAAAAATCGCAACTAATGATAATAATTTAGGAGACACATCAACTTTATTAGACCAAACAGTTTTAGAAGAAATAAGTAATAAATTAAAATTAAACAAAACTAATTCGAAAAATGATTACAATAATAAAGTAATTACAAAAGATAAAATCATTATTATTAAATAAAATTTAAAGTTAAAAAATAAAAAAAGTTAAAACAAATATCAAAAAATATAAATTTTTCAAATTTTTAAATTAAAGGTAATTCAGTACACATTAAATGTACAATTGTTCTAATTTTTTCAATATCATATCCATATTCTTTCAAACTAAAAATTAATTCTTCTTTTGTTTTAATATTTTTATTTTCTAAAATAAAATTTTTAATTTTAACATCAGAAGAAGAATTAAAATGTCTAACTTTAGTTTCAGCAAGTTCCCTAATTAAAGATTTATATTTTATAATTCCAGCAATTAAAAAAATGAAAATAAAAATGAAAATAATTGAAAAAATAAAAATCCAAGTACCAATACCAATTAATTTAATCAAACTATTTGGGGTCATTATAAAAAATATTAAAATAACTAAAATAACAAAAAAACCAATCGGATTTGGCTTTAAAGTCATTTCAGCTAAATAAAATTTTCTATATTCATTATATCTATAATTTAAATAAACCAAAGAAGAAAAAATAATAAAAGAAATTAAAAAAATTGGTGTTAAAGTACCAGAAGACTTAACATTAAAAATAAAATCTTGAATAAATCCAAAAATACCCATAATAATTATAATTAAGAAAAATGAGAGCTTTGAAGATGTATCAGCTTTTAAATTGTCTAGATTCATATAAATTAATTTAGAAAATCATTTAAAAGTATATACTACTACTCAAATTAAACTAATTTAGAAAATTAGTTAGAAAAGTTTATATAAATTTAATTCTTTAACAAAATAAATGAATCAAAATATAAAAAAGTATAAAATAAATAAAGCATTAATTCTATTTTTAATTTCATCAATATTTTTATTATCGGGTTGTAATTCTCAAGATATTGAAGGATTAAAAAATAAAGTGAGCAATTTTAATCAAAATAGTTACGAAAATAAAATAGATAATGATTACCATTCAAATTTTAAACAAAGAGAAATTGGGGAAGACATTAGTACATATTTTAATCAAGAAACTAAATATTTTTACAGACAAATATTAAGCAGTGAAAATAATTGTCTAAGTGGGGAATGTCCTAATAAAAATATTAAAACATCAACAATAAGAAAAGAATGTTTTTTCTGTACAAATTATTCTGAAGTATTTGAAGATAAAGTTTTAATTCATACATCAGGAATGAACTCAAACAATATGTTTTCAGGTTGTAATAATCAAGATTATTTTGCATACCCAGGAGAATTCAAAATAATTAAAAAAACAAAAGATTATATTGAATTGGAAGGAATTGGAAATGGAAATAATCAAAGAATTGGAGAAACTTGTACAACAAAATTTTCATATGATTATAAAACAAATGAAAGATGGATATTTACTAAAAATAAACTAGGAGCAGAAACAAAAATAACAGTTACAACAAACGCTCAAAAAAATAAATTTTCAGGACCAGGTTGGTCAAACCCAACAAGAGGAAAACAACCAACATCAACAGAGTACATAGATATTAAATGTGAATCTGAATTAGGATTTAATTTAAACCCCGATTTTAAAATTTTAGCCGTTAATGGGAAAAATATTTCATCAGGAATTACTGGAAAACAAGAAGAATTAAATAATGATAAACATCACAAAAGATTTAAATTTGCTGGATTTTATAATGCAGTCTTCACAGTACAACCTAAATGTACAGTTTTCGGAGCAGATATTAATGAAGTAGTTTCAGAACAAACATTTAACATTACAATTTCAGGAAAAGAATCAACTGATTTTGATATGTCAAGATATGGATATTAAATTAAAATAAATAAAAAATATATAATTAAATATAAATATTTGATTATAACTATTCTAATCAAAACAATTATAAATAATAAAAATCAATAATATTTATGTTTAAAGAATTAAAATATCAATTTCAAACAAAAAACCACTTCAAGCCACACACACAAAACCAAAAACCAGTACAACTCGAAGATTTAGTTAAAATATTTAATTTTGAAATTCAAAATCCACACAAAGTTAAAAACATTAAATCAACAACTAATTACTCTTTTTTTATCGCTGGATTAAAACCAAATATTATTCTACCTGAACAAACTCAAACAAGAACAAAAACAGCACACGCAATTACAAGTAAATGTGACTGGCTCGGACATTTTAATAGATATGGTGCACATGAAATAGTTATTTTTAATTCAGGTGAATCTTATACAAATTATTTATTTAATGATAAAAATTTTTTACAAGAAACATATAATATTGGGGAATTATGGATAGATTGTGGAAGTTTTGATATGCACAAACATCAAAGCGACATACCACTAATTTCACAAGTAAAATCAACTCAAATAAAAGACTTACTAAGTCAAGTGTACAAACCATAAAATGGAAAATAAGAGTAATATAAATAAAAAAATTATTAAAGTTTCTTGTGGAATTTTATACAATGATAAAAACGAAATTCTAATTTCTCAAAGAAGTAAAAATAGTAAAGACCACCCACTAAAATGGGAATTTTTAGGTGGAAAATTTGAACCTGAAGAAACTGGTAAAGAGGCTATGATAAGGGAAATAAAACTTTGTGAAAACATTGTTTTCGCAACGGTTTAGAAATTTATCTAATTTCTTGAGAAGAAGAAGATTTAGATATAATTGACCCAATTTTATTTCACACAAAAACACATAGCGAGCCTTTCGCAGACATATATTTAGAATTCTACATAATAAAAGAATGGACTGGAAAAATAAAAAAAATAGTTCACGAAAATTTAGTATGGGAAAAAGTAGAAAAATTAAAAGAATATGAATTACTTGAAGGAGATTTAGAAATTGTTGGAATGCTTGAGCAATTAGGATAAAAATAAATATGGAATATAATGAAAATAAATATATATTTGAATTAGCAATCCTCAGAGGATTGGAATTAAATCCCAACATAGGATTTACTTTTGAAAATAAATATTATAAAAGTCTACTATTAATAGGTAAAATTTTTCAAAATGAAAAATCCACAGCAATATTTATACCTAATGAAAATCAAATTAATTCTTGTAAAACTAAAGTCAGAATTGAGTTAAAATTAAATTTAAGCGAATTTGATGAAAAATATAAAACTATTTTAAATAAAGATTTCAAAGTATACAAAACCTCTGATGAAAAAGTTAATTTTACTCCAAGTTTAATGTTAGAAATTAAAGAAGCAAAGAAAATTAGAAATAAAATTATTCATGGAGAAGAAACGCCAAAATTAAATAAACTAAATTGTCATGAATATATGTATCAATATGAAAAATTATTTTGGCAAATTTTAAATTCTAATCCATCAAATAAATTAAAAATAAATAAAGAATAAAAATCAAAAGGTCTGAACTTAGGAGGATTTTTGTTCAGAGTGCTTGCTTTTCGAATCGCGATTAAAGTCAACGTTTACGCGATTCTAGAAAAGTGAGTACTCTGGACAAAAAGCATCCGTTTTAAAACAAAAATAAAAATCCTATTTCAATTCCTTAATTTGTTCAACGAACAAATCAAGACCAACTGAAAGTGACTGACTCTTGTCAGTCCTACGGCGAATAGCCGCAAGACCCGCCTTCTGACAAACACTCTCAATCACAGCTCCTGAAAACCCATCAGTCAATTCAGCCAATTTATTCAAATCCAAATCAACAACAGGCATTTTATTAGTA
>JAVJHY011480351.1:0-13488 GCA_035593235.1 Phascolosoma agassizii | reverse complement strand
CCTCAACCACCGCTCTGGTCTCTCGGCCGTCGACGTCCCCCTGGATATCCTCGACTTCCACGACCACCGCAAGGTCGAGGCGGCCCTCATCGCCGAGAAACCCCTGCAGGCGCGGCACCAAGGGGCCGAGATCCACACCGCTGGGGTGAGTTTCCAGGTCTCTCAAGCTCAACCCTTCTCGCCAGGGACGGAAGCCGTCACCGTAGGCGCCACTGCGGAGCATCCCGGCCAGAATGCGTCGGGGCGTAACCAAGGGCAGCAGGCGTCGGGCGCCTAGCCAGCCGAACCGCTTGAGCGAAGTGGCTTTCGCCGCAAGGAGCCGCAGGCCAAGCTCGGTCAGGATCTTCCAGTCGTCGCGCTGGTGGGCTTTCGGCGGGACCACCGTCGGCGAGTACTTCGCGGTGTTTCGGATGGCGAAGCTGTGGAACAGCACCTCGCAGTTATCGTGCTCCAGCGACCACGTAGGCGGCAAGATGAGATCCGCGTGCTGTGTGGTCTCATTCAGGTAGAAGTCGATCGCGACAAACGTGTCCAGCCCTTCGAGGGCCTTGCCGAGGGCTCGGCCGTTCGGCGCACTCAAGACCGGATTCCCCGCCACGGTGACCAGTCCTCGAACCTGACCTTTGCCTGGGGTACTGATCTCTTCGCGAAGGCAGGCCGTCGGCGATTCGTCGTTGTAGCGCGGCGCCCCTCGCACCCGGGTCGTGCCCTCGATGAAGGGTCGCTCGCCGCTGCCGAGCATCGCCCCGAGCGCGGCCAGATCCGCTGCGGGGGTCGGGAACATGGCCCCACCGGCCCGATCCAGATTGCCGGTCAACAGGTTCATGACGTCCGCAAGCCATGTACACAGGGTTCCGAAGCGGTGTTGGCTCGTTCCGACTCGGCCATAGCAGACCGCCGAGGCCGCTCCGGAAAACTCGCGCGCGAGTTCTCGCATGACCCGGCTCTCGATTCCGAGAGCGCCGGCAACGGCCTCCGGAGAGAAGGGCGCAAGCGCCTCTTGGAGCTTACGAGCTCCGACCCGCCGACTGGCCAGCGCATCCTGGGTGCCAAGCTTCTCCTCGAACACGGTGTGGAGCAGGGCCGCGAGCAACAGGCCATCCATACCGGGCCGGATGAACAAGTGCCGATCGGCCAGGTGGGCCGTTTCGCTCCGGCGCGGGTCTACGACCACAAGCTTTCCGCCCCGTGCATGAAGAGCGTCGATGCGCTTTCGGAAGCCCGGTGCCGTCATGAGGCTGCCGCCGGAGACCACCGGGTTCGCGCCTAGCATCAAGATGAACTGTGTGCGGTCTACGTCGGGAATGGAGACGCGGAGCCAATGCCCAAAGAGCAGTTGCGAGGCGGCATGCTTCGGATTCTGGTCCAGCGAGCTCGCCGAGTAGCGGTTCTTCGTATCGAGTGCGGCGTTGAGCGGCGTCAGCCCGAACAGGATGCCGAGATTGTGGGCACCCGGGTTGCCGAGGTAGGATGCCACCGCATCGTTCCCGTGCTCCTTCTGAATGCGGGCGAGGCGCGAGGCGGCCTCGTCCAAGGCTTCATCCCAGCTGATCTCCACCCAGGTCTTGCCTTGACGGCGCATCGGGCGCTGCAAGCGGTCCGGATCCTCCTGGATCTCGCGGAGCGCGATAGCCTTGGGGCAGATCGCGCCCTGACTCAGCGGATCCTCCGGATCCGGCTCGATGCGACCGACCCGATCCCCCTCCACTTCGATCCGCAGACCGCACATCGCCTCACAGAGGTTGCAAGTCTTGTGGACCCCATGCGGTTTCAAAGACATGCCACCAGGGTACATGACGAAGCGGGCTCCGAGTCCACGCGCGGCAACCGCCCTCCCCACTCTGTTTCGCTAGCCTCGACCCGCTTCGCAGATCCACGAGCCAGGGCTCAGATCCGCTTGTAGACGGCGCGTTTGCGGGTTCGATCTCTACGCTCCCCGAAGATCTCGGCCGTTTACTTAGGAGTGGGATGATGCGATTTACCACGTTCCCGGCCAGCTCGGCGGCCCTAAGCCTGGAAGCAACCGTCGCTGCATTGGAAACCTGCGACGAGGTTGCAGGGCTCCTGTTCTTGGGTTCCACCGCGCAGCAAGTCGCCCCTTGGAGCGACTACGACCGCCTGGTCGTCACCCAATCGGGTGACGACTTCGCAGTGGAGTGCACCTACGTCGACCATCGTCCCACGGATGTGATCTTTGTGCGCGAAGAGAGGCTCGCGACCCTCACCGATCCCGCAGCACGTCCCTCGACGGAATCGCGCGATCTCCTGGGCTGGCTTGCCCAGGCTCGGGTGGTGTTCAGCCGCTCGGAGATCGTCGACGCCGCGCCCGCACGCGCCAGGCAGTTGGCGGACACCCGACTCGTCGCCGAGGGAGAGCGTTACCTGCGCTGGGTCGAAGCAAATTTCAACGTCAAGAAGGCCCAGCGCTACTTGGGGGCCGCGACGCCCCTCTACCGGGAAGCGCTCGAACTTCAGTTGTTGCGCCTGCTTGGCGAAGTTGCCGCCGACTTTCTTTCTGCCCGCGGCCGACCTTGGGCCGGGGAGAAGGACGCCATCGAGTTCATGCGATCGGAAGATCCCGCCTTTCTCGCTCTCCTCCTCGACACGCGGCGTAGCTCCGATCTAGAGACCCAGGTCGCCAACTACGCGGCCCTCGTTGCACAGGCCTTCGCAGCCCTTGGCGAACCCTGGGCTGAGGACGAGACCAGTGGCGGGTGGTTCCGTATGGACGGAAGCCCCCAGGAGCGCAGCCGATGGGAAGCCCTGCTTCGACCTGACGGTTGAGTCGCCCGCGCGTCGCGCGAAAAGGCCGAGTGACTTGAACAGGCCGGCGATTCGTACAAGGGCTGAGCACCGCCTTCTCAGTCATGCGATGCTGTGCCCATGGCTGACTTCGAACGAATTATTCGCGGCGGGACGATCATCGACGGTCTCCGCACTCCACGCTTCCGCGCCGACGTGGGCATCCGCGGCGGGCGGATCGCGCAGATCGGGAACCTCTCCGGACAGGATGCCAACGAGATCCTCGACGCCGAGGGCATGATCGTCGCGCCGGGCTTCGTCGATCTGCACACCCACTACGACTCTCAAGTCTTCTGGGACCCATACTGCACGATCTCAGGCTGGCACGGCGTGACGTCCGTGGCGATCGGCAACTGCGGTTTCGGCTTTGCTCCGTGCAAGCCCGAGTACCGCGACCGCTCGATGTTAACCATGGAACGAAACGAGGCCGTGCGAGCCGCCACCATGGCGGAAGGCATGCCCTGGGATTGGGAAAGCTATCCCGAATACCTCGACAGCCTCGAACGAACCCCGAAGGGTGTGAACCTGGTTAGCTACGTGGGTCTCAACCCGCTGATGAGTTATGTCATGGGGCACGAGGCGGCGAAAGGTCGCCAGGCCACTTCCTCCGAACTCGCGGAGATGTGTCGGCTCCTCGACGAGGCCCTCGAAGCGGGCGGCTGTGGTTTCTCGGCTCAGATTCTCGGCGAGAACAGTGTCCAGCGGGACTTCGACGGCACGCCAATGATCACCGACACGATGAGTGCGGACGATCTCGCCACCCTGGCCGGCGTCTTGAAGAAGCGCGGCAGAGGCTTCATCCAACTGGCGGCCCAGCCGGAACTGGCCGAGCGGATCGCCGAAGCCAGTGGTCGACCGGTGGTCTGGAATGCGCTGGTGCTGCTCCCCGATCACCACGGCATCACGATGGGCTTCTACAAGGACCTGCTCGTCTGGCTTGAAGAAGCCAACGCCAAGGGCCTACGCATCTTCGGCCAAGCGCTGACCGCGCAAAACAACTACGAGTTCACCCTGGACGAGTGGAACCTCTTCGACTCCTTTGCAAGCTGGCGCGCGATCACCCGAGGTGACCGGGAAGAGCGCATGCGCCACATGTCCGATCCCGTGCTTCGTGACGCGGTCAAGGCCGAGTACAAACAAGAGCGCCGGACGGTTGGCGCCACTGTGACCCGCATCATCGATCTGGTGATCGGAAACGTGGGCGACGAAACCTACCGGGGGTTCGAAGGGCGCAGCGTCGGCGAGATCGCCAACTTCACAGGCAAGCACCCGGTCGATGCGATGCTCGATCTCGCCGTCGCCGATCGACTGCACACGCGCTTCGTGACACCGCCCCAGCAGATCGACATGGAGGCCATGCGAGAGGTCGCGAATTCGCCTTACGCCCTGCCTGGCGTCTCGGACGGCGGCGCCCACATGAAATTCATCACCCTGGGGCGATATCCAACGGAGTTTCTTTCCCTGCTCGTCCGCGAGCACGGGCTGATGGATCTGGAGCAGGCCCACTGGCGACTCAGTGCGTACCCGGCGATGGCGGCGGGCTTCCGGGACCGAGGCTTCCTTCGAGAAGGATCTCCGGCCGACATCCTTGTCTACGACTACGACAACCTGGAGGTGCTTCCGGCCGAGCCGCTCCACGACTTCCCGGCCGGCGATTGGCGGCTCGCCTGCAAGGCCAAGGGCTACCGCTACACCCTGGTCAACGGCGAGGTCACCTTCGTCGATGGCGAGTGCACCGGGGCCACACCCGGGCATCTACTCCGACACGGCTCGGTCTGATTCAGAGCCGCCCCGGCGTCGTCACGAGGCCATGGGGGCCCCAGCGGTTTCGCGTCGCGGCCAGGGTCAGTTGGACTCCCAGTGCGCAGCGCGCTGGTGCGTCTGCCCCCCGGCCTCGCCTGTCCGATGCCGGCTGCAAGATCTTCACGAATCGACCGGGGGAGGCGCGGATCTCGGCCCACGCATACGGCCGCCGGGACACGTCGAGCCGCGGCCGTGGCAAGCGCGACGCCAACGTGACACCGTTGGGCCTTCTTCATCGTGCCGAGGTACCCCATGTCCGACAAGATCCGACCCTTCAAGATCGAAACGAGCGACGCCGAACTCGACGATCTCCGCCGCCGATTGCAAGCGACCCGTTGGCCGGACCCGGAAACCCCCGATGACTGGTCCCAGGGCATCCCGCTCGCCTACACCCAGGAACTCGTCGCGTACTGGGCCGAGAAGTATGACTGGCGTGCTCGCGAGGCGAGCCTGAACCGCTTCGATCAGTTCAAGACGGAGATCGATGGCCTCGACATTCATTTCATCCACGTGCGATCCCCCCACGAGAACGCGGTGCCGCTGGTCATCACTCACGGCTGGCCCGGATCGATCGTCGAGTTCCACAAGGTCATCGAGCCGCTCACGAACCCGACGGCACATGGTGGAACTGCCGCCGACGCGTTCCACGTCGTGTGCCCCTCCCTACCTGGCTACGGCTTCTCCGGGAAACCGAAGGAGACCGGCTGGGGCATCGAGAAGATCGCCGCGACCTGGTCGAAGCTGATGCCGCGACTCGGCTATGACAGGTACTTCGCCCAAGGTGGGGACTGGGGCGCGATGGTCACGACGATGATCGGAATCCAAGACCCGGAGAATTGTCGCGGCATCCACTTGAACATGCCGATCGTGGGCCCGGACCCGACCACCATGGACAGCCTTACCGATCAAGAGAAGAGTGCGATGGAGGGAATGCAGCACTATCAGCAGTGGGACTCGGGCTACTCGAAGCAGCAGAGCACCCGCCCGCAAACCCTCGGCTACGGTCTGGTCGATTCGCCCGCCGGCCAGGCGGCATGGATCGTCGAGAAGTTCTGGTCCTGGATGGATTGCGACGGTCATCCGGAGAACGTGCTGACCCGCGACGAGCTCCTCGACAACGTGATGCTCTATTGGTTGCCCGGAAACGGCGCTTCCTCTGCCCGGCTCTACTGGCAGAGCTTCAACAGCGCCAATATGGACCCGCTCACCCTGCCCGTCGGCTGCAGCATCTTCCCCAAGGAAATCTTTCGGACCTCGAGGCGCTGGGCCGAGAAACGCTTCCTGAATCTCGTGCACTGGAATGAGCCCACCAAGGGCGGCCACTTCGCCGCCTTCGAGCAGCCGGAGACCTTCGTCGATGAGATCCGCACCTGCTTCCGGGGCCTTCGTTAGGCGCTGGGCAAGGGTACGAGGGCGAGACCCTAGGTATGGGTGGCCAGGGTCCCGCCCCCGGGGCTCTGCCCAGGCTCCGGCGGGTGCGTCGCGGTGCCGTTGCTTCCCCGAAGGGATGCAATCCTCCCTCGTCTTACGCCGGCCACGGCGCATTGGATTCAGAGAAATGAATCTAGCCGGGGGCGGGCGACGTATTCTCACTGTGGTCGTCCTTAGACCGCCGGAGAACCTGTGGCCGATCTCGAACCTCATCCGGACTCGACGCTCAGCGAGCGTCCGGCTCTTAGCGCGACCGCCAGCGAGCGCTCAGAGTTTATCGATCGCGTCCTAGCCCGAGCGGTGGTGGAGCGTGACCCGGAAGCTTTGGAGAGCCTCTACGATCGCCACAGAAACATGGTCTTCGGGATCTGCATGCGGATCTTGGGCGCAGCGGAAGATGCGGAGGAGCTGCTCGAGGATGTGTTCTTCGAACTCTGGCGGCGGCCCGAGCGCTTCGACCCGGAGCGCGGCTCTCTGCGAGCCTTTCTTGCCACCATGGCGCGCAGTCGCGCGCTGGACCGTGCTCGCTCCCAGAGACGGCGAGAGAACACTCGCCAAAGCTACGATCGAATGACCCGCGTCGTACAGATAGATCCGGCAGGGCCGGATGCCCAGCTCGACCAGGTGGAGCGCAAGGGGCAGGCCCACTGGGCGCTGACCGCCCTCAGCGAGCGAGAGCGCGAGGTCGTCGAGCTGTGTTTCTGGCACGGGCTGAGCCACCAGGAGATCGCGAGCAAGCTGAGCCAACCCTTGGGGACGGTCAAGACCCGGATTCGGCGCGGCGTCCAAAGGCTTCGGGTATTGCTAGAACAGTCCGAGACGGAAGCCCCCACCTGATGACCCACCCGATCCACATCGACGAATTGTTCGAGGCCGCCCTCTCCGGCAACGCGCCCACCGGTGCGCTCGCCGCCCATCTGGCCGCGGGCTGCCCTTCCTGCGAGGCCGAACTGGTGCGCATCGAGGCCTGGCTCGCCGAGTTCGCGGCGGCTGCCGAGCCGATGGAGCCCAGCCCGGAGGTCGCGGCCCGCTTGGCGACGCGCGTCAGAGGGAAGTCGAGCGCGCCGAAGCAGATCCCTTCGGTCCGAGGCGCCAGTTCCAGACCATGGGCACTCGCGGCGGTGCTCGCGGCCGTGGCCTTTGGTGGGGGATACTGGCTGTCGCTCCAACTCGACGCTCATCCCCAACGAGCCATTTCGGCAGAACAGAACACACGCCTGACGCAGCAAGCGGTGACGCTTGCAGAACTCCGCGCTTCGCTGGAGGAAGCGGAGGAGCGACTCGACGAGCAGGATGAAGAGCTCGCCAGCTCGGAGCTTGAGCTCGACATGCTTCGGTCGGCGATCGAGACCGTCGCCGCAGAAGATGTCCAGGTACTCGCGCTCACCGCCGCAGACCCCAACACACCCTACGCCAAGACACGCGCCCGCGTGTTCTGGGAATGGACAGACTACACCTGTGTGGTGCGGGCCGAAGGTCTCCCTTCGGCGGCGGCCGGCAAGCAGTACATCCTTTGGGTGGAAACCGAAGCGGGCGAGCGAATTCGTGTCGGCCGGCTAGAACTCGAGGACCGCGGCCTAGCGACCCTGTTCGGCCGACTCCCCAAGGACGGCGGTCAGGTCGTCTCGGCCACCATCACCGAAGAAGATGAGAACTCTGGCCCGGAGGCCGTGGGGCCGGTTCGCTTCAGTGGGGTTGTCGACGGAGTCTGAGCCAATGGAGACTCTCCGACCGGCAACACCGGCTTGAGCGCTTGACCACAACAGGTCTCCGGTGGCAGTTAAGGCCGTGGCCGGGCAGGCCGATTTGACAAAGCATGAGATTCGCCCTCCTTGCTCTGGCCTGCATGCTCTTGGTCTCGCTGGTCTCCAGCGTTCCGGCGACGGCCTCGACGCCACCGTCAGGTCTCCCGGACGGCCTGGAGGAGCTCTGGTCCCTCGCCGAGCAAGGCGAACGCGAGAAGCTCACAATGCTCTTTCGGGGGTGGAAGCGGTCTGGGGACCGAACCCAGCTCGAATCCGCCATCCGCGCGTTTCGCGGCTTCCCGGTAGGACGTCGGGAGAGTTTGACCACCTGGGCGGCCGACGCTCCCGGAGACGCCCTGCCGAAAATTCTTCTCGCGTCCCATGAGCTGGGGCAGATGTGGAAGAGTCGCGGACAGGGCCGCGCCCGATCGATCACCGATAAGGGCCGAGCGAGCATGAGAGCTCATGCCGACGCGGCTCGTCGTTGGGCCGTCGAGGCGGCTGAGCTAGAGCCCGATTGGGGCAGCACCTACGGAATTCGAATCCAGGCGGGGATTGCGACCGGCGACAGGGACGGCGTCGAAGTCGCATTTCGAGAGGCAATGGCCCATACCCCGGCCTCCTACGAAGTTTGGCGAAGCCTGACCTTCGGTCTGCAGCGGCGCTGGGGAGGCGACTCCGGCCAGCTAGCCGCGGCTGCTGAGGCTGCGCAGGTCTACGTTACCGAGGAACCCAGGTTGGTCTGGTTGTTGGGCCTGGCAGACCTGGATCGGGCGAGGGACCAGGACGGCTCCCGTCAGGCACTCACTCTTGCAGAGCAAGCACTCGTCCACGGCGAAAATTCAGGCGCCCTCACCGCTCGGGGTCGGTACAAGGGAGAGTTAGGCGACTTCGAAGGCGGCCGAGCGGATCTGCACAGGGCCATCGAGCTTGCTCCCTGGGACGACCAGCCTTACCACCGCCTCGCCCATCTGGAATGGAGCGCTCGCTCGTGGCTCGCCTTTCGCAACGCCGCCGAAGCTGCGAACGCGATCCGACCAGGGGGCCACTACGAAACGCTCGTCGAAAAAGCGCGGCTCAGCATTCGCCAGGCGGACCGATGGGCCGAGCATCAGGCTCGCATGTGTAGCGACATTCCCTACACGATCAGCCATGGACTCAACCAGCTCTACAGTCACGCGATTGCGTCGACCGCCTCGTTACTTGTGCTCTTCGTCGCGGTCCATTTCGTCCGCAGACAGAGGCGCTCCAAGTCAATGAGCGCCCGCGGCCTCGTCGACCAAACGGTGGAAGAGCTCGTGGCCACCCCGTCCGCGACGGCGGCTTCCCAGCTGGACCTGTCGCGAATCGGTCGCCTCCTGTTGCAGAGTTATCTGTGGCTGATGGTTCTCTACCATGGGGCGCAGTACTCCAGCGGAATCTCTTCAGCACCGACTCTGTCGTGGGCCCAACTGACCGACATCCCGATAACCGCCATCGCGCTGATTGGAGCACTCGCGTTCGCCTACCGGCGAGCGATTGCCGCCGAGTCTGTGTGGCGACTGTGGACCTTTGTCTTCCCCTCTTGGAACCTGTTCTTCCACTTCGTGATCGACGGCGCCACGTTGGAACAGTGGCCCGCGTGGGGCTTCGTCCACCTGCTCTTGTTGCCGATCTACACAAGCGTCTTGCTGTATGGCTTCAGAAGCCCCGAACTCTGGGCGTTGGACTCCCCGGGAAATCGCGCCTCCGCCCGCGGCATGCCGGTCTTGCCCACCTGATACGAGAGCCGGGTGCCCCCGCTGCTGTGGCTTGGTCTTTGTTTGGGCCCTCAGAAAGCTGCAATGCGGGGCGCACTTGTTCTGGCGTGATCGTCACCACGCATTGGAGAGGCCTCGCACTCCCGCTTTGATTTCGGCGCCGTCGAGGGACGCCGTCCCGAGGAGGAGGCCTGCGAAGCACGCGCGCCCCTTGAAATAGGGGGCCAAGTCATACACCCCGACTCCGTTCTCCGCGGCGCGTTTCACGATCGCGGGGATGGCCAGGGGGTCGACTCCGCGAAGCTCGAGGACAACATGTAGGCCGCCGGCCTTTCCGTGGACGCGGACCCGATCGCCTAGCTGGGCGCCGACCTCGTCGAGGAGCCCCGCACGTCGCTGCCGTTGGCGGCGGCGAACGCGGCGAACGTGTCGTTCGAAGCTCCCCTCCTCGATGAACAGGGCAAGCGCCTCCTGCTCGAGAGAGGCTCTTCCCTGATCGGCGATGAGCTTCGCCGCACGAAGGCCCTGGTGAAGACCGGGCGGGACGATCATGAAGCCCAGGCGCAACGAGGGCAGCAGGGTCTTCGAGAAGGTGCCGATATACAGCACCCGTCCATCTGGGTCGAGGCTGATGAGGGGTTCGAGAGGACGCCCGTCGAGACGAAACTCCCCGTTGTAGTCATCCTCGAGCAAGATCGCGTTGGTCTGCCGGGCCCAGTCGATCAGATCCAGGCGTCGGCCGAGCGGCATCACTCCGCCGAGGGGAAACTGATGCGAGGGCGTCACATGCACGAACCGAACGGATTCAGGTCGGGCTCTCAAGGACTTGGGATCAAGCCCTTCGCCGTCCACCGGGATCGCAATGACCCGAGCGCCCCGGGCCCGTAGGGCCAGCCGTGCAGCTGGGTAGTGGGGGTTCTCGATCGCGGCGACATCGCCCGGATCGATGAGTAGCTGGGTTGCGAGATCGAGGCCTTGTTGACTGCCGGAGAGAATCCACAAGCGGTCTGCCGATACGCGAAGACCGCGGGAGCGCTCAAGGTATGCGGTCAGAGCTTCTCGCAACGCGGGCGAGCCTTGGAGGGGCGGGTAACGGAAACTGCGCGCCTCGATCTTCCGCGCGGCGGCACCGAGGGCACGTCGCCAGGCGGCCAGCGGAAAGTCCTCGGCCCGACCCAGGCTGTATCGGAAGTCGAGGCGTGGCGAAGTTTCGGAGGAGACGGATCCTTGCCCTACAAGCACCTTCGAAAACTCGCGGACCATTCGGCGCCCGGCGCTGGAGAGGCGCAAGGGCCGACCCGACGCCGGGGAATCGTTTTGGGGCGGCGGGCTGGAGGGAGCCGCCCGCACGAAGGTTCCGACTCTGGGCCGAGACTCGAGGTAGCCCTCGGCGATCAGCTGATCGATCGCCAGGAGCACGGTCGTTCGTGACAGCCCCAGCTCGGTGGCCAGGGATCGGCTGCCGGGCAGTGCCGAGCCCGGCGCCTGCCCGCCGCTAGATACGTGCTGGCGCAGGGCTCGGCTGAGCTGGCTTTGGAGGGTTCCAACGCCATCGAGGAAGAGATCCATGGTGCGTGGCAGCCTCTGGATTCGAATTCTCTGGTATTAGATTATTTCTTTTTTCTGGATCTTTTTTCTATCCAGGCCTCCATGATACTCAGCTTGGTCATGAGTGCTTCCCACCTTCGCAGGTTCGTCGCGGGCCTCCTCGCCGCCTCCATCGTCTTCGCATTGTCTTTCTCGGCAGGTTGTCTGCCAGTAGGCCCCATGGGATTGATTGCAGGCGGCCGACTCCGGGGAACCCCACACCAAGGGGCGGAGCCGAGTTGGTCCAACTTTGCCGAGCTGCGAACCCTCGAGCTACAGGTCTCCCCGGAAGGGCCGCGTTCCGTGAACGTCGGAGTCCTCGTCCTCGACGAGCGCCTTTTCGTACCCGCCACCCTGCGCCCCGACGAGAAACGCTGGCCCCAGGCCATCGCGAAAGACGATCGTGTCGTCGCCCGGATCGATGGGGTGCTGTTCGCAAGAAAGGCGACCCGAGTCCGCGCTGAACCGCTGATCGATCGGCTTCTCGCCGCTGGCCAGGCCAAATATGACCCTACGTATTTCGAGCCCGACAAGACCTGGTTCTTTGAACTGAGTCCACGGCCATAAAGAAAACAACTCCGGCCCTGCGAAACTCCGCCGTCGCTTGGTTGGCCTGCGCCATGCTGGCCGCCGCGTTCGGAGCGGCCTGGCTCGGCGGAGCGGAAGCGGAGGGCGGCCTGCTTCGAATGGGTGCCCGCTGGACGGCTCGAACGAGCTTCCTGTTCTTCGCAGCTGCCTTCTTTGGCTCCGCCCTCCACCAGCTCTATTCCGTTCAAGCCACCCGCTGGTTGCTGAAACGGCGGCGCCAGCTCGGCCTCGCCTTTGCGTTCGTCCACGGATGCCACATGGCATTCGTGCTCGGTCTCTGGCGAGCTGGAGAACCCCTCGGGATCGCGCCCTTCAGTGTCGGCTGGCTCGCACTGGTCTTCGTCTGCTGGATGGTAGGGACGTCGAACGACTCGGCACAGAAGTGGATGGGGAAGCAAGTTTGGTCTCGCTCCCATCGCGCCGGTGGATATGTGATCACCTACGTCTTCGCCTTGAGCCTTTGGCCGGCGGCCTCTTCCTCATTTCTCTCGGGGGTTGAGCTGGGCGTCCTACTTCTGGGGCTTGGTTGCCGCGGAGCAGTGTCCCTGAGCGCAGCCAATCGGCGCCGCAAGGCCCAGCTCGCGGTGGCCGGCGGGCTGACTGTCGCCCTGTGGACGTTCTCCGGGGGGATACCTACCGCGAGCGAGGCGGAGCAGAATGGGCCAACCGAGATCGCTGAGGAACATGCCCTCACGGACCTCACCGCACTCGAACCCGATCGCGCATCCCGGGAAAGGCCGTCCCGACCGTTTGGCAGAGCCCATCCTGACGCCGCCCCAGAACTCCGTCAGTTCCGATTCCTGATCGGTGAATTCGCCTGTGTAGAGCGCCTCCGCCAATCGAAGGGAGATTGGATCGAATTTCGTGCTACCTGGCGAGGACGTTATGCCCTGGGTGGATTTGCGATTCAGGATGAGTACTGGACGGCGCGTGTGTTCGCGACGACCCTACGCGTCTTTATTCCAGAGGCCGGTCGGTGGGCGGTCCAGTTCACTCGGATGCCGGGCTACGCGACGAGTACCTGGCATGGTGCCCAGGACGGCGACACGATGGTGATGCGACGCGCCGGCGCCAACGACGATGGCCCGATGTTCTTCGACATTGGGCAAGACGGATTTCGATGGCAGTCGAGACGGGCCAACCCGAATTGGGAATCGAGATGTCGCCGAACGGCCGGACCCGAATAGGCCCAGAACGCCAGCGCCTAATGCGACGGGGCTAGATTCATTGCAGGCGTGGAGACGTGGCGCGCGCCCTCCTGCACCCGGCTCGGCTGGCTTGCTAACACTTGCTCCCGCGCCGCATTCATGAGCCTGTTACCGCGAGTCCTCAGCGGGTAGCTAGGGCCGTGCTCATGGCTTCGGCGCACCCCAAGACGCCTTTAGTTCGAGACGAATCTCGGATTGGCCTAGGCCGGGCTGGCTCAGTTGTGGCTGGCCACGACCGCGAGAAGCCCGGGGCCGTACTTGTCGACCTTGGAGGGGCCAATGCCGTGGGCGAGCAGAAGTTCTTCGCGATTGCGGGGGCGTAGCAAGGCGATGTCTCGCAACGTTCTGTCGCTCGCGACGACGTACGGCGGCACGGAAGCCTCCCGGGCCACCTCTAGGCGGTGATGACGCAACGCTTCGAACAGCCCCTCTCCGGCTTCGTCCAGGGCGTGCTCGGCAGGCGAGGCATAACGATACTCACTGCCGGGGCTCGGCCGCGGGGCGCCTTGGGCCGGTAACCGTAGGCGAGCGGGGAGTTCGGCTTTCATGACCCGTACACCCTCCTCAGTGAGGACGACCACCGGG
>JAVJHY011480241.1:0-13489 GCA_035593235.1 Phascolosoma agassizii | reverse complement strand
GGATCAAGTTCGAGCTGCGTGGCCAATGAGTCGATTGCCTGCGCAGGAGCGACGGCATTGACGATGCCCTGGTAACCCACGTGAATGCTTGCCGCTCGCGGTAGCACCCGGATTATCAACACCAGACCAAAGGCTAACAATGCGGGAGGCGTCTGCAGCCACCAGGCGATTGGTACGCCGACCAGGATGGCGGTGACGACGGCGGCCTCGTAGCTGATCTGCGTCGCGGCGGACGAACGGCTATAGCCGACAGCGTGCGAGGCCGCGTCGCGCGCGCCAACCTCAAAGCGATTGGCCAAACTGTCGACGTCAACGCCCAGAGAGGAAATCCGGCTAATTGACACCCAATCTTCGTATTTTTGGTGCAGTTCTGTTTGTGCATCAACGTAATTTTCGGACAGTGAGAGCACATGATCGCTGCGTCTGGCATTGATGACCCACATCACCACAAGTAGTGCAACTAGTACGGGGATCATCAATGGAAACACTGCAGCGGCCGAAAGCATGTAAGCAATGGTCAACAGGGTGGCCGAAATAACCTGCACCATACTGCTGAATCCATAACTGGCATCGTAGGCCTGGGTCTGCAGTGCGCTGGTGAGTCGCGGTGGAGAGATCTTGCGTACCGTGTCCCAGTGAGCGGAGGCCAGGGCCCGGTAGAGGCGTGATTGTAGCGACACGGTAAGTTCCTGGGTGCTGTGCTCATCCTGCAGCGAAGAAAGCCAGCCGACAATCGATCGCACGACAGCGGCGGCGGCGAAGATAGCGAGCCATATATACGACGGCATTTGGGCAACCAAATCATCGATTTGGCTACCGGCCTCGACTCCGAGAGACGCCAGGATCGGAAGCAAAGTCAATGCTGCGGTGATCTCTGCGGCTGAGGCGACGAGAGACAAGATCACGCAATTTAGTGCGCCGCTGCGAAGGGCGGGGTCGCGCCAGGTCAAACTGAGAAATGGACCCGCCAAAAGATTCATATTAGTGATTAGTATCTCATCCGATAAAACTATGCTATTTCACTGAATAGTAGCGTTCGACGTCGAACGATTCGATAGAATTATTGTACGGGACTGGCGTCCTTAGCGCATTACGCTTCAAATCGAATGGAGGGCCGAACGAACGACACTGAGTTAAATACTTGTCGGATTCGTGGTCTCACTGCAAAGATCGGGCAGGGCTGGTATAAGTCTGCCACTACAGGCACAAATGGACGAAAGGAATATTGAACCGTGAAAAGTTTTGCGTTAGTCGGCGCAGCTGGCTATGTAGCGCCCCGACACATGAAAGCGATTAAGGACACCGGCAATGTCCTTGTCGCAGCGTTGGATAAATCGGATTCTGTGGGAATCTTGGATAGCTACTTTCCCGAAGCGGACTTTTTCACGGAGTTCGAACGATTTGACCGCCACATTGACAAGCGCCGGCGGTCAAGACCGGATGAACATATAGACTACGTGTCAATCTGTTCCCCAAACTATCTACACGATTCTCATGTCCGTTTCGCGCTTCGTTCTGACGCAGATGCCATCTGCGAAAAACCTATGGTTCTCAATCCGTGGAACATTGATGGTCTATTGGACATGGAGAGAGATACCGGCCGCAGCGTTAGTACGATTCTTCAACTGCGCTTGCACCCTGCGATCATTGAGCTTCGAGAACGCGTGCAAAACTCCACGCGCGATCGAAAATACGGTGTCGATCTCACCTACGTAACATCGAGGGGGAATTGGTACTTACAATCGTGGAAAGGCGATCAACAGAAGTCTGGTGGTATCGCCACGAATATCGGTGTTCATTTTTATGACATGCTTCAATTCGTGTTTGGAGAGATTCAGGAAAACACAGTTCATTACAGCAGTGACGTGAAGGCGGCAGGATATTTGGAGTATAAACACGCACGGGTACGGTGGTTGCTTTCGATCGACAGCAACGATGTCCCTGCGAAGCTACGAGCCGAAGGGCAAAGGACTTTTCGATCGATAACCTGCGATGAGGAGGAGATTGAATTTTCCGGCGGGTTTGTCGATCTTCACACTCGGAGCTATGAAGAAATTCTTGCCGGGCGTGGGTTTGGGCTTGAGGAAAATAGAGCCGCGATCGAAACTGTCGCCAGTATTCGCAACGCAACGCCCCTCGGACTAACCGGCAACTATCATCCCTTGCTGAAGGACATTCAGAAATGAGCTATCAAGTTCATCCGTCCGCCATAGTTGACGACGGAGCAACAATTGGTGATGACTCACGAATCTGGCATTTCGTACACGTTTGTGGCGGAGCACAGGTTGGAAAGGGTGTCTCGATGGGGCAAAACGTGTTCGTCGGGAACAAAGTTGTGATCGGCGACAACTGTAAGATTCAAAACAACGTGTCTGTTTACGACAACGTCACGCTGGAAGAAGGTGTTTTTTGTGGACCGAGCATGGTGTTTACCAACGTCTACAACCCTCGCTCACTGGTGAGTCGAAAAGATGAGTATCGGGATACGTTGGTGAAAAAGGGCGCCACGCTAGGGGCGAATTGCACGATCGTTTGTGGGGTTACCGTTGGAGAGTTTTCCTTCGTTGGGGCGGGGTCCGTCGTGAACAAGGACGTGAAGCCCTATGCGCTGGTAGTGGGAGTGCCTGCAAAACAAGTTGCGTGGATGAGCGAGTACGGCGAGCGATTGCCGTTGCCGGTGAAAGGATCAGGAAATGCGGTTTGCCCCAATACCGGGGATAACTACATTTTGGAAGGTGATTCACTTAATAAGAAGCGAAAAGGTACATGATCGAATTTGTCGACCTCAAGGCACAACAAGCTCGTATCAAGGACAAGATCGACCTAGGTATTCAGCGAGTGTTGGCGCACGGCAAGTATATTCAGGGGCCGGAAGTCGCAGAACTGGAACAGCGGCTCGCCGATTTTACGGGCAGTAAGCACTGCATTACTGTTGCCAATGGTACCGACGCCCTGCAAATCGCCCAGATGGCACTTGGTATCGGACCCGGTGATGAGGTGATCACGCCGGGGTTCACGTACATCGCTACAGCTGAAACTGCTGCGCTTCTCGGCGCGAAGTCAGTCTACGTTGACATCGATCCACGCACTTACAACCTTGATCCGAATTTGCTTGAAGCGGCGATCACGCCGCAGACAAAAGCTATTATTCCTGTGGCGCTTTTCGGTCAGTGTGCCGACATGGATAAGATTAATGCAATCGCTGCGAAGCACAGCATCCCTGTCATAGAAGATGCTGCACAAAGTTTCGGGGCGTCGTATAAAAGCCGAAAATCGTGCAACCTGAGTGACATCGCGTGCGCAAGCTTCTTTCCTAGTAAACCACTAGGTTGTTACGGCGACGGTGGCGCCGTGTTCACGAACGATGACGAATTGGCAGTAGTTATTCGTCAGATCGCAAGGCATGGGCAAGATAGACGCTATCATCATGTTCGTGTTGGTGTGAATAGTCGTCTTGATACTATACAAGCGGCGGTGCTTCTTCCGAAGCTGGAGCTTCTAAGTGAAGAAATTCAATTGCGTCAGGCAGCCGCCCAGCGATATGGTGATTTATTGGGCAACGCCAACACTATTGTGTTGCCCTACATCGATTCCCACAACGTCAGCGCATACGCGCAGTACACGATTCGAGTAGAAAATCGGGACGACGTACAGGTCAAGCTTAAGAGAATAGGCATTCCTACTGCAATTCACTATCCTCTACCGTTGAACAGGCAACCGGCAACGATTGATCTGTCTGCTCGTTTACCGGTCGGCGACGAAAGTGCTAATAATGTAATAAGCCTTCCAATGCATCCGTACCTAACGATGACCTCTCAACAAATTATTGCTAGTGAGCTCCTGTCCGTTTGAGGGCATTCCAGGAAATAGTGAGGTCAAGAAAGTGCCTCGCATCGGATCGAAGAGTTGCGGGAAAACGTTATGATATTTCAATTGTGCGAGTTAGCTAGGAAGTTAGCGCTCCATACTATTTTTGTTTGGTGCCACACTCCGTGAAGTTTTTTTTTGAGAAGTACCTAGTTCGCGGGTCTTTCGCGCGTAATGTCTTGACGTTAATGACTGGCACGACCATTGCGCAAGCAATTCCAATTGCAATTGCGCCAATTCTCTCTCGGATCTACACACCGGCGGACTTCGGAGATTTCGCACTCTACTCCTCACTAATAGCAATACTTGGTGTTGCCGCAACTGGTGGATATGAACGCACGATAATGTTGCCGGAAGATGATGGAGATGCAGTAAATCTTGTTGCACTTTCAATATCTATTTCAGTCGGTCTTGGTCTAGTAACATTCGCACTTGTGTACATCCTCAATTCTCAGATCACGGTATGGCTTAACAATCCAAGCATATCGCCGTGGTTGTATTTCGTGCCCTTGTCGGTGGCATTGACAGGAATTTATCAAAGCCTGAATTATTGGAATACTCGGCGGAAACAGTTTTCGAACCTCGCGCTTAGTCGAGTTGCGAGGGCCAGCGCAGTGTCGAGCACTCAATTAACCGCAGGATATTCTGGCATGGGTGTCGGAGGACTGGTTGGGGGTAATCTTCTAGGTCAATTTGCCGCAAATTTGGTATTGGGTTGGCAACTTCGATCTAAGAGAATTCAGGCATCCAGACTGATTGAATCCTCTGCGATGCGGCGCTTAATGCGGCGATATCAAAAGTTTTCTCGATTAGGCATGCCATCAAGCGTATTGAATGCGGTCTCTGCTGAAATACCGGTACTACTGCTAACAGTGTTTTTCTCACCGATTACGGCTGGTTTCTATTTCTTTGGTCAACGGCTGCTTAGTATCCCAATGTCTCTCATTGGAAGCTCTGTATCGCAAGTGTTCTTTGAAAAAATTCGGCATCATCGAACAGACGTTGCACAACTCGCTCAACTATCATTGGACAGTTATAGGCATCTGCTTTTCTTAGGCTCATTTCCGTTGGCTGTTGTTCTTATATATGGGCCGGCGATATTCGCATTCGTATTTGGGGAGCCATGGAGGGTCGCAGGCGAATATTCTCAAAATCTATCCGTATGGATGCTGTTCGTTTTCGCTGGATCCCCTATCACCCCGATCATTGCGGTTTTGGAAAGGCAAAAAGAAGGGTTGTACTTTAATATTCTAATTCTCATATCTCGAGTATTCGTAATATGGGGGATCGCAGCGTATTTCGAGAGCGCCAAACTAGCGGTATTCGTTTTTGGTGTGGTCGGCGCGCTGCTTTGGTTTTTGTATATCGGTTATATCCTCAATATCGCAGGCAATACGGTTTCGAGATTTTTGGCCGTCACGATTAGGGCTTTGATACCTGCTGCAATTCTTCATTCAATTATCTACATCATAATTTCGAGGGCATTATAAATGCAGGTCAATCTGGTGAATCAGAACGGCTTCTCGTGGTTCTCGGATGACCGTGTTTCTGTTAAGGGTTTCTTTTTCGTCGGTGACGTTTTATACACAGGACTTGCGGCAGTCGAATACTTCAATTCGAATACCGAACTCGAGCAGTTTATACAAACAGTATCCGAGTTGAATGGCTCGTTTGCAATCGTAATCAAGAATCAAGATCAAGTTTTTGCCGCAGTTGATCGTCTACGTAGTATTCCGCTGTTTTATTCACAAATCGCGCCTTACCAGATTGCCGATACTGCGAAAGATGTCTGGAATTCTTTGAGTGTCAGGGAAATTGATTCAGCTGCTCGGATTGAGTTCTTGTTGGCCGGTTACACCATCGGCAACGGCACGCTTGTTAGCGGCGTCAATCAACTTCAGGCAGGACAAATTCTGTACTGCGACAACGTTTCATCGAGTACAAAATTCTACTACCGACATGTCCATGATCGATATTGGAATAAAACAGAGTCAGAGTATTTCGACGATCTTTACGCTATTTCAGAACGAGTGATCGAGCGGCTAGTTACCTCGTGTAGAGGAAAGACATTGGTTGTCCCTTTGAGTGGCGGCTACGATTCCCGCTTCATTGCCGCGATGTTGAAAAAGCTCGGAGTAAGAGATGTCATCTGTTTTACGTATGGGAGGCGTGATAGTTTTGAGGTGGCTGTGTCGAAAAAGGTGTCAGCTCGCTTGGGGTTTGACTGGCATTTCGTAGAGTACACGGAGGAGAAATGGCGTGAGTTTGTCAATGATCGTGACTTTGTAGAGTACGCCAGCAATTTGTCGTCGTGCCCAAGTCCCCAAGACTATCCCGCGCTACGGGAACTGACATCAAGTGGTGCGATTCCGCGAGGCGGCGTGTTTGTACCAGGATATTGCGGGGATCTACTCGCTGGCAGTTACGTTCCCTATGAATTGACAATCAATAAAGACGAGAATCTGAAAAGGACGAGTGTCTACAAATACATTTACGAAAAACATTTCCACTATAAAGAGAATTGCGACGTCGATCGCGCATCTGATTTCATCCAGCGAATCTCTGATAATTCTCTCGACGTAATACTTGGCAGCGAGATAAATGGGTTCGTAAATTGCCATGAAGAGTTTTTTACGAGGCATCGGGTAGCTAAATACGTTGTAAATGCTGTACGTTCGAGTGAATATTTTGGACTGGAGTGGCGAATGCCGCTTTGGGACAACGAACTTGTTGAATATATGTACAAGGTACCGCTTTCGGAACGACTGGATGACAAGTTGTATGACCGATTTCTGATAAATGTTCTATTTAACTCATTCGACATCGGATTCGAAAAGGGGAGTGAGGGAAAGATTCGACGGTTACTCAAGCAATATTGCCCCGATCAGTTTTATGTTCCAGCGCAAAAATTGTGGAGAATAATTAGCCAGAGAATGTCCAGCAAGAGTAAGATTGACTTTAACGCTTTTTCGCATTTGGCGTCTATTTGCAAGCAAGATCTGGAGTTAGATAATTTAGACGGTCGCGATAGTCCGCATGCAGTATATGTGAAGTGGTACGCCGAAAAATATATGATGCATTTGACTTCAAATTCTGCACCGGTCAATTTGGACGTTGACGCGAATGCTCGGTGAAAAATTCGTTTCGGGCGCTATTGATATAACAACGTAGTCGGTGACTATAGTATCTACTTTTTGAGTTGGGTTTCATGGTTAGAAATATATTGGGTGTATTGATCGGCAAGGCACGAACGGTTGGGCAACGGTGGCGTTTTTTTCGAGACAATGTTCGTATTGCTCGCGGCAGCTATATTGCTCCGGAAGTGTTAATCGGTAGATACACTAGGATAAATGCGCCATCGCATATTGGGCCGTGCGCTATTGGATCATTTTGCGCAATAGGTGGTCGACTTGTTGTTAGGAGTACCGATCATTATTCAAATTATTTGAATATTCAGGCTCATTTTCAGAACGCGATTCTCAGATCCAATTTGATGCTTTTCGGAAAGTCAAAAGGTGCCACGACGATTGGGAATAGTGTCTGGATTGGTGATTCAGTCATCGTATTGGGCGGCGTGCAAATTGGTAATGGGGCAATAGTCGGGGCCGGTAGCGTGGTCACCAAATCTATTCCTGCGTATTCAGTAGCAGTAGGAAATCCAGCGAAAGTTATAAAGTATCGATTTGATTCGGACGTTATCGAATTGCTCGAGAAGTTGGCTTGGTGGGATTGGAGTTTCGAAAAAATCATACAACACAAGGATCTTTTTGAGATAAATGTAGGTGAAATGACTGTCGAGAAAATGAGAAATGTTGTTAACGATGCAAGCCAATAGTCATATTCCAAACCTGTTCGTTATTGGGGCCCCAAAGGCAGGTACGTCGGCATTTGTGTCGATGCTGAATGATTGCCCGGAGGTTTTCGTTCCAAGTGTCAAAGAACCGAGGTTTTTTGATGCATCCATTTTTCATGACTATGAGGAAGACTATCCAATATCAAGTCTGGAGCAGTACTTGACGTTATATGAAGGCGAGGTGGCGAGAGCGAGCAAATACAGAGTTGATGGTAGTGTCTTTAATATGTATAGCCAAGACGCTATTAACAGGATTTTGGATGTTTCGAGTAGCGCGAAATTCATCGTTATTCTAAGAGATCCATTGACAGCTACAAAGTCAATGTTTTCTCAACGAATGAAACACGTAATTCCCCAATTGAGGGAGTTGGATGAGGATTTTGACGTTTGTTGGCAATTGTCAAAAGAACGAATAGATGGCCGAAACTTTCCGAAGAGATGTAGAAATAGATTCCTATTCAGATATGACCTACTCTTCGCTTATGAAAAGTACTTGCCAGCTATAATAGATACGGTTGGCAGTGAGCGGATTCATATCGCGTCCTATTCTGAGTTCAAGAATAGCCCGAACGAGTTTTACGCCAAGGTTCGCGATTTTCTGGAGATTGATGCAAGCGTTAAGATCGCCAGCGAGAAAGTCAACGAAACTTATCACGCGGAAATTGGAGGATTTGGAAAAAAAGTTTTGACCCTTGCATTTGAGACGCATAAGTTGAGGGAACGGTTTGGCCTTACGGGGGGGAACTTTCCATTTCTCCGAAAGTTAATCACCGTATCCAAAACGAGCCCCCCAGATTATGGTAGCAATTCAGATCAAGACATACGTTCGTACTTCTCAAAGACCTACGAATATATCGAACAATTGGGCATCGAGTATTAGGATAGTGATTCTGCCGATTTGCGGTTTTTTTTCTAGCGTGGCCTACGTGCTCTTGGCTACTTACAATTATGAAAGACGCTAGGGTACGTTGGCTCGAGGATGAGCTGCGGGATCGTTTTTGTGATGACATTCTGCTCATAGAAAAAAACGGGAATCTTGCGATTCATTTCGTCGGCGAACCTAAATCAATAAGTTTTTCACCGAGCGTTGATTTCACGGCTACCCCTGCGGTTGATTTGCCTTGCGGAAGTTGGAGTCCTAGATTGCATGGGTGGTTGGCGTCATCGAACCAAGCACTACCTATGCCCGGGGCGCGGTCAAGTTCGATTGATTTGGTTCAACTTTGCCCGGGTGGTTATCGTATCGGCTACGATATTCTCGGGTTGATGTCATGGATGCTCTCGCGGCAGGAAGAAGTGGGAAGTGACGATCTTGATACCCATGGTCGTTTTCCAGCGACTTCATCACATGCCTTCAAGCATGGCTACTTGGAACGGCCGATTGTCGACGAATGGCTAGATATTTTGGGTCAAGCAATGGCGCGCTTGTGGCCCGCATTGACAATACGTTGCGCGACTTTCGAAACGAAGGTTTCGCATGATGTAGACGCTCCCAGCCGCTATCAATTTTCCACAGCTAGAGAACTATTTCGCGGGATGGCGGGCGACGTTGTCAAAAGACGAAATTATCGAGCTGCAATTCAATCGATAGGATTATGGGCAACGTCGAAGAATCGACTGAACCCCAATGATCCAAACAATACATTTAGCTGGCTTATGGATGTATCTGAGGAACATGGAATGGCCAGTGCTTTCTATTTTATCTGTGGGCGTTCAGATCCTACTAGGGATGCACTTTATGAGCCCGAACATCCGGCGATTCGTACGCTGATGCGCGAAATCCACGAGCGAGGTCATGAAATTGGGCTTCATCCGAGCTACAACACCTACCAAGACCCAAATGCAATAGTTGCCGAAGCGAATACCTTGCGAAAAATCTGCGGAGAAGAGGGCATAGAGCAAAAGGCGTGGGGCGGCCGAATGCATTTTTTGCGGTTCGAGGTTCCGAAGACATTTTATGGCTGGATCGATAGCGATATGACCTATGACAGCACGCTAGGGTACGCCGACCGACCCGGATTCCGCTGTGGAACCTGTTTCGAGTACCAGGCCTTCGATCCTGTTGCGGAGCAAGTCTTGAATTTGAGAATTCGTCCGCTGATTGCTATGGAATGTACTATTATCGACGATCAATATATGGGTTTGGGGACCGGCGAGGCTGCACTGAAAAAGTTCCGTGCGCTTAAGGTTGCGTGTCAAACAGTAAACGGTACTTTTACTTTACTGTGGCACAACAGTCGATTGACAACTCAATCAGACCGATGTTTGTATAGGGCGATTCTGGGATAATAACCTTTGGCTAGGATTGACGTTCGGGAAGTGCAGGTACGTTCGCACAATGCTTTTCTGTTAGGCAACGGCTGATTCAAGAAATCTTAGTCGCGACTCCTCTTTTGAAATAATATCAAGTTCTTGTATATCGTTGCGATCAATCCGTGCCATTTTCCAACGACAAACAAAGTCCTCAATGAGACTGGCGTCGATGTTGGATTCAATGTTGGGAAGCCGCAAGATAAATGGAACATCACAGGGAAAGTCAGTATCATTGTAGCCAGTGATTACTGGCAGGCCGGACGCAAGATACTCTCGCACTTTGAGGGGGCAAGCTTCGTTCATGCCCTTGCGATGTAACGCAAGGGTACCGATGGCGGCATCTGATTTCGCCATCACGCTGAGATAGGCTTCCTTATCAACATGTCCGTATAGTATAAGATTGTTCCCCGGATCCGGTCCAAGATCCGATTGGTCAGGTCCTACGAGGTGAAAGGTCCAATCGGGCAGCTCCTTCGCAAGCTGAACAATCTTGTCTATCCCATGCCATGATTGTCCTTTTGACCCAAGAAAAATCAAGTGCGGCGCATCATTATGCGGCGATGGCAAGGTACGATAAGCTCCAAGGTCTATGCCATTCGCAATCACTGTTGTCGGTTTGTTGAAGACCGTGAATTCTGAAGCATCCGCAAGTTCCTGCGTAACGCAAACCAATCCTCGACTAAAGGCGTAGCGCAGCCGTCTGGTGGTCTTTCCATACAAGCGGCCAAACCACGATCGGAGGTCGAGTTCCCGGGCATCGTTCGTATTTACTTCGATAATTGTCGGAATCTTATATGCGAGGTAACTAAAAGATGGGTGATAAGTCATCTGTCGACAGTATGCGGCGTCCGGATCCCACTCAATAATTGCGCGAACGGCACTTAGTGTAACTACAATTCGGCTCGTCGTTGAGCGGTACGGATAAATGAAAACGGTCGCAGTGTTAGCGAACTCATTTCTTATCGATTTTCGGTTTTCCTCAGGCACAATCATGAAAATAGCCACCTGATTCCCCTTCAAGTGCCAACACTTTGTCTGGGCGCGAATTTTCGCAATGACTCCGCTATTCGGCTGCTCGGCCCAGTGCACGAGGTACGCAATTTTCATTTTTAGCAAACCGGTAGTTGTATGTGAGTCCGCACAGCGCCAAACTCCTTGGTTTGGGTCATCTGGGACCATTCCTATTAGGGTGTTTAGTATGACTCAGGCTGAACACCTATTTCTACGACAATCGTTGAAAATAACTTTGAGAATGCTCAGTCAGCCGCCACGTTGTATCATCAAGAACTTAGTCATTCAAAGTTCTTAATTGCCGACCCCAATTCTCAATATCCTGCACGTAATTTCCGCTCGATCAGTTGGCGGTATCGAAGTGTACGTAAAAGACCTTGCGAAAGAAATGGTAACGCGAGGGCATGCCGTTTACATTGGATTCCTTGACTTGCCAGAGAAAATAGTATTGAAGAATGTATATGGCAGTGGTGATTTGGCTCGCGCTATTGTTCAGGAACTAGCTCCGAAATGACTGAACTTGCGGGAGGAATGAAAGCGACTGGTCGGAAGGATGTACGCCAATCAATTGCGCCGTACATTGAAAAGCTCTCTATGATGTCGAATTTGGCAAGCTGGTTGAAGGGCTTCGACCGAGTCGATGGACGTTCTTGAGTATGCGAATAGTGAACGTTATTACTGGCTTGATGTATGGCGGCGCGGAAGTTCAGATGCTGGAACTTTCTACACGAATGCGAGATCGAGGGCATGCGGTTAGCGTCGTTTCAATTACGCCACTTGGGGGATTGGTGAATGAATTCACTAGTAGGGGGATTTCGGTTGAGTCATTGAATATTTCGAGAGGAAGACCTGATCCGCGCGCAGTGTATCGTCTGGCGCGGATTCTTCGGAAGGCAGATCCAGATGTTGTTCATTCGTTCATGGTTCATTCAAACCTACTAACGAGAATTACCCGAATATTCGCTAGGAAGCCCATTCTCGTAAATACGGCGCTTGGATTTTCGGAAAGTAGTTCGTCGAGCGAGAGTCCGTGGTTTCGTGAATTTCTGTACAGGATTACAGATCGGCTGAGCGACGTCACAACTCAGGTGAGCAGAGCCTGCGCGGCGCGATATGTATCGGTCCGAGCCGTGCCAGTGCGGAAAATTAGAACAATTCCCTGTGGAGTTGATGTCAATAAATTCCATCAGTTTGACGACAGCGGCCGGAGGCTAGCGTATAGAAAACTCGGTGAAGACTGCGATTTTCGTTGGTTGACCGTTGGAAGGCTGGTCGACTTTAAGGATCATCCGACTGCAATACGAGCATTTTCTCTTGCATCTAAAGGAAGATCACGAGTGGAGTTCATAATACGGGGTGACGGCCCGAACGAAAGGCAGATCACGGATTTGATTGAGCATTGTGAGGTTAAGGAAGAGGTTCGTTTGATGCTTGAACGCTGCGAAATTGCAGAACTCATGAATGGCGCGGATGCTTTCGTGCTTAGCTCAGTGTCGGAGGGGATGCCAACTGTAGCGCTTGAGGCTGCTGCATGTGGATTACCGATAGTGGCGACGGATGTGGGTGGAAACAGCGAAGTAGTGCAAGATGGAGTGAATGGATTTATCGTACCTCCTAACAATCCGGAGGCTCTGGCAGAAACAATGAAAACGGTTATGGATATGACGGAAACAGAAAGAAGAAAGATGGCGGCTGCAGGTCGTATCGCGGTTGAAGAACAGTACAATTTCGATCTCGTTGCGGGACAGTACGAGCAACTCTATGAATCATTGGCTGCTAAAAAAAGAGCGAGGACTGCGCAATGAGCAATGAACATGGGCGCGTGTTAGTAACCGGCGCAGGTGGGTTTATTGGATCACATTTGGTAGAAACCCTCGTTCGAAAAGGCTACACAGTTCGTGCGCTAGTCCACTACAATTCGGCGGGTTCATGGGGGTGGCTTGAGACATCTCCCAGCGACGTAATGGCAGAGGTCGATGTTTTCTTGGGTGATATTCGGGACCCGTATTTTATTGGCAAACTGGTTCAAGGGTGTGAGGTCATCTACCATCTTGCTGCGCTGATAGGTATTCCATACTCGTATATTGCGCCGGCGGCGTATGTGGATACCAATGTTTCTGGTACCTTGAATATGCTTACCGGCGCGCGTGAATTTGGTGTTTCGCGATTTGTTCAGACTTCAACAAGTGAAGTGTACGGCACGGCATTGCGAGTGCCGATCGATGAGGAACATCCGTTGAATCCTCAGTCACCTTACGCCGCAACCAAAGTCGGCGCAGACCAGTTGGCACTGTCGTTTCATAAATCATTTGATTTACCGGTGAGTGTAGTCAGGCCATTCAATGCGTATGGACCGAGGCAATCAGCTAGAGCTGTATTGCCAACGATCATTTCTCAAATCGCGAGTGGAAGTTCTGTGGTTCGCTTAGGATCGTTGTCCCCGAC
>JAVJHY011480132.1:0-13253 GCA_035593235.1 Phascolosoma agassizii | reverse complement strand
ACCGAGGCGAGCGCTCGACGACTGTCTGGGCCGCGCACATCGGAGTCCTCATCGGACAACTGGTCGGGGGTGCCGCCGCCGGGGAAGGTGGTCAGCCGCGTCGGCGAAATCGTCAGCAAGGGCTACCAGAACTTCACGCTGACCGAACATGTCGGCTGGTCGCTGTTCCGCTCGGCTATGCGATGGGCTTGTCCAGTTGGCTTCGCGGCTGGTTCGATCCGATCGTCGAATTCATGCGTCCTGTGCCGCCGCTTGCCTTGATCCCGCTTGTGGTCTGGCTTTGGGTCAAGCTGTCGTTTCTCAGTGTCTCGTCCGCCGTTGCCCCCAGGAGCCATTCGGCACTCCGGGCTTCGACGGGACGGAGCAAATCGGTCTTCTGGGGTGTCTTCGGCCGACTGGTGCTGTTGGCGATGATCACTATCTTCGTCGGTGGTGTGGTGCAGAGCATCGCTTCTCCGGCATTCCTTAATGGTTTAACCGCTGACTCCGGTGGTGGCCTTGTGATCAACGGCACTCGTTTGGAAGACATGAGTGAACTCCGCATCGCCGACCTGTTCCCCGTCGGGACATCCACCGCTGTCGCCCTGGTGATCAGCGGACTGCTGACCGGAGCGGTTGGGTTGTACAGCCGCTCCGGCCTGGCCGGTCTTTACTCCGATCTAAACGGGCCTAGCGATCACAGCGATGACGGCGAGCCTGAACCTCAAGACGTGATTGCCGGCTCGTAACCTCGATCCAAGCAGTCACGGCCAGAACAGTGGCCAAGCTGGGAACAATCAGCGCCATGTTGCCGGTTGTCCAACCCTTCAGCGCCGTCGAGACCACGACGGCGACGATGATCAATACCGACGGCGAACCCGACCAGTCGGTTCGTTTGGCCAAAAGGGCCTTTTGTTCAATCTTGGCCAGCTTGGGAACGATGATGCCAAGCACGGTGAGTGAGGCGACCACAAACGGGATTTTGGCCATCCACCATCCGGCACTACCGGGGGCGTCTGAGCCGATGAATCCGGCAACGTCGAAAAGGGCAAGGACAATCACTCCAGCCGTCATGTGCCAGAGGTAGATGGTCATGGCCATTGAGTTGGCGCCGACTACAGCCTTCCAGGCGGTGGTCTTGTTCTCCAGCCAACGGGTCACGCCCGGCGCTGCGGCCAGTGCAAACGAGCTTTGAGCAGCACCGAACAGCAACAGAGCGATCGTAGGAGGATGGGTCGGGCTGTTGGCTAGGCCCGGGAAGTTGACCATCGAAACCGGCCACGGGCCGAAGGCGACCAGGGCCATGGTGGCCGCAGTGAAGGCAGTTCCCCAACCAACGAGTGTTCGCCCGGTGGGAAGCAGTCCGTCGCGCCAGGCGAAACCGGCCATCTGGAACAGGAACCAACCCAGGATCCAGTTGATGTGAGGAAGATGTTCCAGAGCGCCAAGGGGATGCAGGACCTCGGTAACCCGCAACGTTTCCAGGAGTGCAAAGAGGCTCAAAGCACCGACAGTGGTTCGGCCAGGAGACTTGCGAAACAACGGCAGCACATGGGGGGCCAGCACAACGTCGGCCACGTAGTTGGCCAGAAACCAAAGCGGGATGGCGGCGGCGATGGCACCGGCATTGATCAGGGCCGACATGCCGGTGGCGTATCCGATGATGATGGCGACCAGCCACACGGTGCCGAGAGCGGCGACTGGGGGAAGCAGTCGGCCAAGACGTCCGCTGATCCAGCTAGCCCGCCCAGCGGCCGTGGAACGGTGTCCGAGATTCTTGGAATCGAGCGACGCTGCCGAAGCGAACCCGCCGACCACAAAAAACAGCGGCATGACCTGAAAGATCCACGTGGCGTATTTGAAGTTGGCCACAAACTCGAGAGCGTTTCCGCCGACGAGTTCACCCGCCGAACTGTCCGGGCGGTAGGCGACCATGACCAGCCAGTGGCCGAAGGCCACGGCCAACATGGCGACCGCTCGGTAGAGGTCGACGGCCCGGTTGCGGCCGACCTTGGCCTGGGCGGCCATTGCCCCGAGGTCGGCTGCCGCGGAAGCGGGACCAGCGTCGGATTGTATGGGGGTTGAGAGCTTCGTGGTTCGCATGTACTCATGGAACCAAAGAAGGGTGGTTGGTCGAATCCGGTCAACCCCCCAAATGTCACTGGGGGATCCCCCAAAGGCAGCGCGGGCCACAAAGGCAGCGGGATCCCCCAAAGGCAGCGGCCGGAAACTAGGTTGGACCGTATGACCACTGCCCGTACCGGCACCGCCGAGGCGGTACTGGTGACCTCGATGATGCGAGCATTGTCCGTCTTCCGATGGGCGACGTTGGCTTGGGCCGTTATCGGTGTGATGCTGGGCCGATCGGCTCTGATCCGTCCGGCCTGGGCCGTTGCGCTCCTGGTCGTGGCCGCCGTCTTCACCGCCGCCATTCATGTAACTGGCCGCCGATCACCGCTGCTTCTTCTCGGTTGGGTTCCGTTGTCTCTGGAGGTGGCGATCGGTCTTGCCCTGTTACTTGGCGACGGGCTGGTGTTCAACTCCGAACGGGCACAATCTCTGGCTTGGGCCTGGCCCGCAGCTGGAATCGCCGCCGTTGGTATCGCCACCGCTGGGTCGACCAATCGGTGGCTTCGCACCAACGCCGCCCTGGCCGTCGCGGTACCGATCGGGGCTGTCAGCCTTTTTGTCGAGATTGTGCTGCTCAGCCGTTTCAGCGGACCTGGCCAAATTGGCTCGGCGTTTTCAAAGATCGGCTTGTGGCTGTTGGTCGGTCTGTTGGTTGGACCGTTGATGGCTCGCTTGTTACGAGCCGAGCGTCTGATCTCCGTCGCCAAAGCCAGGGAGGATTTGGCCCGAGAGTTGCATGACGGCGTCCTCCAAACGCTGGCCGTGGTCCAACGTCGCTCCGACGATACTGAGTTGGCTGCGTTGGCTCGTGAACAGGAGAATTCGCTTCGGGTCTACCTGTCGGACGCCCGATTGATCGATGCTGCGGCATCACCCCAGTCGGCTGGGTCCGCCGCTGACGTCGCGGCCACCGTCGGGTCAGTTGGCAGCGTCGACGCCGGCAGCGGGCTCGAAGTCGCGCTACGGCGAGTGGCCGCTGACGCTGAACGCCTGTACAACTTCACGGCCCAGGTGGTTGTGGCCACGGACTGTCCGTCGCTTTCGCCGGTGGCGGTTGCCGCCATCAGCGGCGTGGTGGCCGAGGCGTTGACCAATGCCGGGAAACACGGAGGCGCCGATCGGGTCACCGTGTTCGCCGAGCCTGACGAAGACGCCGAAGGCGAAGACGGTGTGTTTGTGTCGGTGCACGATGACGGCGCAGGGTTTAAGGTCGATGAGGTGATTGAAGGAATCGGACTGTCTCGCTCGATCAAAGGACGGATGGACGACGTGGGTGGTCGGGTCGAGATCAGCAGCCGATTGGGAAAGGGAACCGAGGTGAAACTGTGGCTGTAGATGACGATGTCGTGGGCGGCACTGTTGAAGACGGCGCTGTTGAAGATGGAGCGGTTGAAGACGGCGGTCAACAAACGTCGGGAGACCTTGGCCCGGTCAGGATTGTGGTTGCCGACGATCACGCCATATGGCGTAGCGGGCTCAAGGGCGACCTTGGCGACAATTTTGTTGTGGTCGGCGAAGCTGCCGATGCCGACGAGGCAATTGCCGTTATCAACAAAACCAAACCGGATCTGGTGTTGACGGACCTGCACATGCCCGGTGGGGGTGAGGTCGGCGGCGGACGTTCCGGTGGTATTGCGGTGGCCAAAGCCGTCGGGCGAAACGTACCAGTGGTTATGCTCACGGTGTCCGAAGCAGAGTCCGATCTATTGGAGGCGATTGCGGCCGGGGCCGTCGGCTATCTGCTGAAATCGATTTCCGGCGACGAGCTGCGTCAGCAATTGTGGAAAGCCTCTCGGGGCGAGCCGGTATTTTCGCCGTCCTTGGCTGCCTTGGTATTGACCGAGTTTCGTCGGATGCGGAAACAGGCTCCCGACGGCGAAGGCATCAGTGATCGGGAACGGGAAGTTCTGCAGTTGGTGGCTCGCGGCCACACCTACGCCGAGATAGGCGAAGAGTTACATATCTCTCCCAAAACAGTTGAAAACCACGTGCGTAACATCTTGAAGAAGCTGCGACTGAGCCGCAAGAATGAACTCATCCGCTACGCCATCGACCACGGAATCGAATAGTCATGTCAAAAACGCCAACCCTCGGTCAGGTGATCCCTGCCACGGCGATGGATGCCAAATGGTTCACGTCAATGCTGGAACCGCCGGCCGCGGAATCTGATCGTGTTGTCGCCGTCGATTCAACAGCTATAGGCACCGGCCAAGTCGGTGAGAACATTCGGTTCAACCTGACATGGATCGATGGCTCGACGTCGTCCGTGGTTGGCAAGTTCCCGTCCGACAACAAACAGAGTTTCGCCACCGCTCAGCAATTAGGCATCTACGTTTCCGAGGTCGGTTTCTACCGCGACATTGCGCCGACTATCGACATCCGGGTTCCAGCGGTGTCCTACATCGGCTTCGATCCGAGAACCACCCGGTTTTGTCTTCTGATGGAAGACATCGCCCCGGCCCGCCAAGGTGACCAACTGAAAGGCGCCAATATCGCAACCGCTGAACGAGTGGTTGACGAGGCGGTACGGCTACACGCGCCCACGTGGAACCGGGCTGAGGAACTGGCTGAACTGAGTTGGATCACCATGCCAAACAGCGAGGCGGCTGTCGGGCGAAACGAGATCATACGAACCGTGTTTGAGGGCTTCGCCGACCGCTATGACGATGTGTTGTCGGCCGCGGACCTGGAACTTGGCCGAGAACTCATGGACCGCCTTGACGACCTCAGCCGGGCTCAGGTGCCAAGGGAGGCCGATGGGGTTAGCGGCGCTATGTGCCTATCACACCAGGACTACCGCCTCGACAACATGCTGTTCGGCACCAGCCCCGAAGCGCCGCCGCTTGTCATCGTCGACTGGCAGACGTGCCGTCTCGGCTCAGGACCGGCCGACGTCGCCTATTTCTGTGGTGCCGGTTTGTCGACCCTCGATCGTCGTGGCGCCGAAGCCGACCTGATCAGGCGATACACCGAGGGTTTGCGGTCGGCCGGGGTGGAAGTGGATGCCGACATTATCCACCGCCGTTACGTGTTGGGATCGGCCACTGGCTACATCATGGCCGTGTTGGCCTCACAGATTGTCGGCGCAACCGAGCGGGGCGACGCCATGTTCTGCGTCATGGCTGAACGTCATGCCGCTCAAATGCGCGACCTTAACTTCTCTGCTGTTCTGGATACGGCGCTCGATGAGTTCGAGTCTGTGCCTGATCATGAGGCATAGTGGCTCAATATGCTGCATCCGCTTGACGACTACCCCGTTCACCAAACTCCGGAGCCGGTACTTCACGTCGGAACGGAGTCACCCAATGCCTACGACCGGTACTTCTTCAACGGCTTCAACAACGACGGGTCGATCTTCTTTGCTGTTGCCCTCGGTGTCTACCCCAACCGCGGGGTGATGGACGGTGCGTTCTGCGTGATAGTCGACGGGGTCCAGCACAATGTGCGGGCCTCCCGTCGCTGCCCCCGGGATCGCACCGAGACCACCGTTGGCCCACTCACCATCAACGTCGTCGAGCCGATGCGGCACCACCACATCGTGGTCGACGGCCAAGGCGCTCACGACCACGGCATCAAAGCCGACCTCCACTACCGGATCATCTCCCCGGCACTTGAGGAACCTCGATTTGTGTGGCGAGAAGGTGGCCGGGTTCGCATGGACTACACCCGGCTGACTCAGTTTGGCGCTTGGACGGGTTGGATCGAGATCGACGGCAATCGCATCGAGATCGATGAGTCGGTGAACGGTGTGCGTGACCGGTCTTGGGGTATTCGTCCCGTTGGCCCGCCGATCCCGTCTGCGCCAGGTGTGCCCCAGTTCTTCTGGCTGTGGACGCCGACCGTGTTCGACGACACCTGCACTCACATGGCGCTCAACCATTATCCCGATGGCCAGCCATGGCATCAAAGTGGTGCCGTGATTGGCCGAATCGACAGCGGAGCGGTTGGTGACCCCGACCCCAATGGCGATCCGTTTGACGACAGCAGAATCATGCGTTCGACCGAGGCCACAGCTGACCTCGACTTGGCGTCGGGCACGCGGTGGGCCCGGTCACTGACGGTGCGGCTGCAACGGTGGAATCCTGATGGCGCCGACCACGTCGACGAGATCAGTTACGAACCGTTCTTGACCTTCCACATGAGCGGTCTCGGATACCGACACCCCACCTGGGGTCACGGTTGCTGGGTTGGAGAAGACGAGTCAACCCGCGATCACTATGACCTGGCCGATATCGATCCGATGTCGCCGGAATTTGTGCACGTGCAAGCCTTAAGCCGGGCCCGTTGGGGTGATCGTGTCGGTACTGGTGTCGTCGAGCAGATGATCATTGGTCCTCACGCCCCGACCGGGCTCACCGGGATTCTCGACCCGGCACCGTAAGGCGTCGGTCGTTCTGTGGGTGTTCAGGGCCCCTTTTTGGGGACTCGCAGGCCCACGGTTCATCTTCGATCGGTGTTCTCTCAGACCTGGTCTCGGAGGAAACGGCGCTCCCCGGATTTGGTGAGCAGTTCGGTATCGCCCTCGGTGAGGGTCACCTTGCTGGTGGTGTAGAACCATTGGGTGTCACACCACATCTCGGCTACCGCCGTCACGGTAAGTAGGGACTCGTGATCGTCCCATTGGATTGACCACGTGCGATGGCAGATGGTTCGAGCCGATAACGGATCGTTTCGATCGATGATCCAGGTGTCGGTAGCCGTTGACGACATCACATCGCCGGTCCCGGAGAGCTCGATCTCGCCGGCGGCACCGTGGTCGATCAACGTAACCATGCCGCTGCCAAGAGCTTCAGTGATTGTGCGAGCCGTGAGTGGCTCGGTGATGCTGCGAGACTGGGGATCGGCTGTTTCGGATGGTCCGAACGGATCCAGCTCGGCTTCGTTTCCGGTCTGGTCCCGAACAGGGAGTGAAAGCACCGATTCGGCGCCGAGGTGAAGGGTCAGGTCTACCGCGGTGGGAGAGGGCCAGACCAATGGCCACAGTGTCGTACTGATGTGCAGCTCCAGTCGGTGGCCCATCGGCAGCGAGTGGGCCATACCGTCCATCACCACTTCGACATCCATCGCCTCGTGTGGCACAACCGGCTCGGGGTGTTCGTGGCTCAAACCATGACAGAGGTTGAGCACCCCTCGGCTGAGTTGCAGCGCGGATCCATCGGGGGCGACGTCGCAAAGACGGGCCGCCACCAAAGCCTGCGGGGCATCGACGCTCACTGATAAACGCAGCCGGGGGATGCCGACCAGATGGGTTTCCTGCTCAGCCGGTTCGCTTTGGAAACGAAACGCCGCTGGCTCCGCCAATCGCTGGTCATCGGGAAGCTGGCCGGGCTGGGCGTACCCCCACCAACCTCCCTGCCGCAGGCCACAGGTTTGGCTGTTGGTCCCCGAGATTGTGGTCTCAAGAGCCGGGTATGTCAGGAGGCGGCCATTCTGGCTGTCTGACACACGGTCTGAGTTGCCGTCTGAGTTATCGAGGCCTGCACTGAGCCACAGCTGACGGTCCACCACGTTGGGTGACGGCCAGGTTGGTTCGCTGATCCAGCGTCCCGGCCGTTCGAGGTATGAGGTAGCCGGTGGTACCCGGTCTTGGAGCCAGACTTGCATCGGGTCGGTCCAGGTCGCTCCGCCGGCCGCGGCCTCCACCACGTCGGTGTTGTCGAGGTGCAGTTTGAACCAGTTGACGACCTCCTGCAGGAACCCGATGTTGGGCCCGGGAACACCAACGGCGGGATAGTTGTGTGACCATGGCCCGATGATGCCTCGCCAGCGGTCGGCGCCGCCGGTGGCCGACAGTCCCTCGGCCAGACGAAACACGGTGTCGGTATAGCCGTCGGCTAGGCCGCCGACGATGAACACGGGGCAGGTGACGGCGCTGAAATCTTCGCAGACGGATCCCTGTTTCCAGAAATCGTCGCGATATTGATGAGCCAACCAATCATTGACAAAAACCGGGGTGAGGTCAACGCGCTCCAACCACTGCCGCCTCCAGCTGTCGCCGACGATTCGGCGGGTTGGCGGGCGGGCGTTGAAACACAACATCGTCGTTGACCACGGCAACATGTCTCCGGCCAACACACAGCCACCCTTGTAGTGCACGTCGGTTGCGTAGCGGTCGACGGTCGAGGCCACGCTCACCACTGCTTTCAATGCCGCAGGTTGTTTGGCCGCAACTTGCAGGCTGTTGAACCCGCCCCACGAAATGCCCATCATGGCCACGTTGCCGTTGCACCACGGCTGCCTGGCAATCCAGTCGATGACCTCGACGGCGTCGTCGAGCTCGGCGTCGAGGTACTCGCCCTGCAAGATCCCATCGCTGTCACCAGAACCTCGGATGTCGACTCTCACAGAGGCAATGCCATGCCCGGCCAGATACTGATGTTGAAGACTGTCTCGGGCCAGGGTCCCGTCGTTCTTGCGATAAGGGAGGTGCTCCAAGACGGCGGGAACGGGCTGGTCGGTCACCGGTAGCCGAAGTCGGACGTTTACGCGCTGACCGTCGGCTAGCTCGATCCACACCGATGGCAGCGACTCAACCTCATATCGAAAGTCGGCACGTGTGGTCACGATCGGCTCAACCTCTGTTCTGCTCTTGACCCTTTTGTGATGACCGGCCCATTGTGACGGCCGCCCCGGCGAGAACAGAAATCAGTCCGTAGATAACAACCGGCCACGGTCCAACGAGACTGGCCAGGGTTCGTCCCTCGCGCATCTCAACGGTGGCTTCGAGGGTTCGGCGTTCGCTCACTCCGGTCCGTTGTAGCACCTCACCCTCGGGCGAGATAACTGCGGATAGTCCCGTAGGGGCCACCTGAAGAACCCAGCGGTCATTCTCGATCGACCGCAACTGGTTCGAGGCCACTTGCTGGGTCTGTACCTGAGTCAACCAATACGACGATCCGTTGGTCGGATTCGTGAGCAGCTGGGCGCCCTCCCGAACCGAATGGCGGGCTCGTTGTTCGAAATACCCTTCCCACGAAATCGAGACGCCGACCGGCCCGACCTCGGTGTTGAGCACAGGGGGATCTGAACCAGGCTGCAGATCACCGCGAGGCAGTGGTGCCTCAGGAGCCACTTTGGCGATGAAGTCTCGGAGCGGCACGTATTCGCCAAACGGCACAACCTTCACTTTGTCGTATCGGTCGGTCTCGTCGCCGTCGGGAGTGATGACCGACTGGTAGTTAAACCGTGACGTGTCGGGGAGGCGGGTAAACCAACCGGCCAACACCGGTGCCTGCTGATCCTGAGCCACATCAACAACGGCGGCATAGGCATCGTCGAACGTGAGGAACCGACCGGGATTGACCACGTTCTCCGGCCAGACCACCAGGTCGACTGGACCTTCGATGTTGGCTGAACCCTCAAGGTGACGGCCCAGCACGACTGGTTCCTGAGATGAGGAGGCCCGGGTCCGTTGCGGCCCACCACCTTGCACCAATGCCACGTCGACCTCACGCACCACATCGGCCCGAGGATGCAACCAGCCTCCCGTTACGAGAAGAGCAGCAACAGCCAGACCGATTGCGACTGACCATGGCCACGGTGATGTCGCAGATTCGCTGTCGCCAGTACTCATGATGGTGCCTCGGCGTGTCCAGATCCAGGTTGAGAGGCTGGCCAGGGCTTGGCCGACAACCACGACGGCCACGACCACCAGCAACGGGCCACCCAGACGGGCAGGCCATACCAACGGTGAGTCGACCTGGCCGAGGGCGACGTTGGCCAGCGGAACCCCACCGAACGGCCAGCTCCAGCGAGCGAATTCGGCCAAGGCAAAGGTGCCGGGAAGGGTGAAGGCTCGAAGTGAGGGAGGGGTTAGAGCGGCGGCAAGACCGAAGTAGGCGGCATAGAACGCCGCGGCCACGACATAGCCGGGGGCGGTCAGATCCCACATCCACAACATGGCCGGGTACAACCACCAGGCTGTGGCCAGCCACATGCGGGCAAACCGGGTGCGCCACGACGGTGTGTCGATCAAGCGGTCGATGATGGCGATGCCAACAAAGGCCAGCGGCCACCAACCCCAAGGCGGAACAGACCCTGCGAGGCAGATTCCAGCAGCCACCGCAAGCAGGCGACTTGTTCTCTTGCTTGGCTTCTTGACAGTCGTCGGAGTCTCCATCGTCGGCTCTATCGGTTCTGCCGGCGCTGTTGATTGAGTTTCGGTCACGCCATCAACTCCCGGGCTGCGTTTTGTCCGCTGTTGATACAGGCCGGAATGCCGATGCCATCGTAGGAAGCTCCGGCCACTCGAACTCGAGGTGTCGTTGCCGCCAAAGTCGATCGAATCTCGGCCACGAGATCGAGGTGCCCGGGCTGATATTGAGGTAGAGCCATGGGCCACCGTTGGATTCGGACCGCCGCCGGCTCGGCCACCAAGGGAACGGCCTCGTTGAGTTCGGCCAGCAGCGTAGTGACGAGGGTCTGATCGTCCATCTTGGCTGAGCGCGTGTCACCGAAACGTCCTGACGTGAGCCGGATCAAGGCACGGTCGGCATTCTGATATTGCGGCCACTTTGATGAGAGCCAGGTGCTTGCGGTTAGAACGGTGCCCCCGCTGCGGGGAAAGAGAATGCCTGACGCGTCCAGCGGCTCCTGGCCAGGGATGGTGACGGTGGCCTGGGAGACTCCGGCGTATTCGATCGAGCCAAGATGCCGTGCCGCCGCACTGTTGCCGATGATCTTTGCGGTGACTGGTGCCGGGGTGGTAACGACCACAGCGTCAACCTTGTTGGAATCGGAGTCGGAGCCGATGTTGGAGTCCGGGTTTGGCAATGCGTCCAGCTCACCGATTGGGTGGTTCAGGTGCAGTCCCTCAGCCGGCAGTTCTTCCACCAACCGTTGAATGATGCGGGCGACACCGCCGGGAAGGCTGAAGAACACCGGGACCCTGCTAGTAGCGGCTACGTCACGTCCATCACGGGTTAAACCCAAAGTTGCTCCGATATTGGGATAGAGGGCGGCCATTCCTTTAATGAGCGAGCCGTGTTCGTCGATGGCCTTGGCCAGCAGGGGAGCGGCTGCCCGCAACGACAGATGATCGATGTGTGAAGCGTTGATGCCACCAAGCAACGGATCGATTAGCCGGTCGGTGAGCTCATTTCCTAGTCGAGTCCGACACAGCTCGCCCACTGACATGTCACCGTTGATTGTGGTCGGCGGTAAGGCTAGATCTTTGGCCGCTTCGGCTCGGCCCTCAGCGCTGAACAGACCGCTTGTATCCAAGACCCCGAGATCAACAGGCACACCGAGCACGGTGCCTGCCGGCAGAACATGAAGCTCCCCGCCCCAGTAGACGTAAGCCGGCTTTGGAGCGATTGGATGAGTGAACTCGTCGTAAAGGCCCAGCTGTCTACACAGTTCGATCCCGGCCGGGGCTCGCATCAAAACCGCGTCAGGGCCGGAGTCGACCATCTCGGAGCCAACAGCGCTGGTCACCATCTTGCCGCCCCAATGATCGGCGGCTTCGTAGACGTCGACCTGCCAACCGGCGAGATGAAATTCGTAGGCTGCCGACAACCCAGAAATTCCGCCGCCGATGACCGCCGCTCTAGGCACCGGACGATCCGCTGTCGGATTGCCCGACGGGGCCGTTTGCGACTCCTTCGGCATGAACGAGATCGACGACCTGGGCCAAGATGTCGGGGTCGGTGCCGGGCAACACACCGTGACCGAGGTTGAAGATGTGTCCCGGGTGACCGTTGTTGTCAGCCAGGATGCGACGGACCTCGGTTTGCACGACCTCCCACGGGCTCAGACAGATGGCGGGGTCGAGGTTGCCCTGCAAGGCGACCTTTCCCTTGGTACGGGCTCGAGCCGTTGACAGCGGAGTGCGCCAGTCGACACCTACCACCTCAACACCAACTCCGGCTATCTGATCAAGAATTTCGGCCGTGTTGATCCCGAAGTGGAACCGGGGTACCCCGAGGTCGGCGACAGCGTCCATGATGCGGGCACTGTGGGGGGCCACGTAGGTTCGGTAATGTTCGGGATGAAGGGCCCCGGCCCATGAGTCGAACAGCTGCACGGCGGCGGCTCCGGCATCTACCTGAGCTCGGAGAGTAGTGATGATAATGTCGGTCAGACGTTCACAGAGTTGGTGCCACAGTTCGGGCTGGCTGAACATCAGCGACTTGACCTTGCCGTAGTCTTTCGACGGCTTTCCTTCGACCATGTATGCGGCCAAGGTGAAGGGTGCTCCGGCGAAACCGATTAGCGGCACCTTCAATTCCGAGACCAGGTTCTTGATCGTTTCGGCCTGCGCCATCGAACGGTTCCAAGGTTGCGCGGCGGCGGCGACCTTGTCCACGAGGGCGGCGTTTTCGTGCTCGATTCGCGATAGCGAAAGCGCCACCGCGAGCAGTATCAGCACCAGAAACGTTCCGTAGTAGACGAACTTGCCCATGGTCTCCCACGAGCCATCGCCGATTGTGATGTCGATGTTCTCCGCACTCCCGATCATCTCGTCGAGGCGATCGATGCCCGCCTGCAGCTCCTCGCGATTGGTCACGTTCTTGAACCGCCGGCTCTCGAGAGCCTTCTGCATCTTGGCGCGATAGCTAACCCAGTTCTTGGACATCTCCACGATAGTCTTGCGCACCAGGGAATGTTTGACGGCCTGGCAGCGCTCCATCGTTCCCGGCGGATCGACGCAGAATTTCTGTTCGAGTAGGCCGACGCCGCGCCACTGAAAGCCGCGCTCGAGTTTCCACCAGGAGTTGGTGAACACACCGATGACCATGAACAATATGGCGACCCCAACCAGCGCTGTACCGGCCGACTGCTTATCCACGAAGGTTCCCCAACCCAGCAGCAGAATAGCAGAGGATCGGCCTTGCGCTCGCCCCCACGCTTGGTTTTCAATCTAGACCTCCGAATCACTCGCAGGGGGATAGACGATGAGTTTCTTCGACAAGATGAAAGCGAAAGCAGGCGTAGGAACGGCTGCTCTCGAAGTAGACATTATCCAGCGGCCGATGGCCCCGGGTGACACTCTCAAGGCGCTGGTCCGGGTGACCGGTGGCAAGACCGAGCAGAAGATGAATTATCTGCGCTTCTCGGTCGAGCACTACGGTCGTTGGTACGTGCAGAACGCTAGCGGCGGTACCAACATCGTCGACGGCAAGATCCGCACGGCGTTCGGTGAC
>JAVJHY011480022.1:0-13493 GCA_035593235.1 Phascolosoma agassizii | reverse complement strand
CGAGAATTGAACTTGGTGTCGGTCGCAGAACTTATCGTCATCATCATCATCTACTTCGGGTCTTCATCACCGATTGGTGATTTTCGGTGAGAGCTTGCACTGTGGTTCATTTTTTTTTATTTTAACAGTAATGTATGTTTATATATATATATATATATATATATATATATACACGAAACCAATCTCGTAAACTATTGTAATTGAACTGAAAAATAGATTGGTATCTTCCTAAAAAGTAGTATAACATCATGTTGAAAAATTAAATTGGCAAGGCAGGATATGTCATTCAATTTTCTTTGGTGGTGGCACACCCAGTTTGTTAACAGTAGAGCAAATGGAGAGATTGTTGAATCAAGTTAGAGAGCTCTTCATAATTGATGAGCAAACTGAGATTAGTCTTGAATCTAATCCAGGCACCTTAAGTTTTGATAAACTTAAGGGTTATAAGGCTGCAGGTATTAACAGAATAAGTATGGGGGTTCAAACTTTAAACAATGAAAGATGTTGACCTTTTTTTTAAAAATATGACGTCACCAGCATTCCTTTCAGCTTCTGTTGGTCCTTCACCAGAAGTTCTGAATTTAAGTAATAGGTTTTTAGTGAAATTTAGCTGTGCTCCAGCAAATACAAGTCCTGCTGTTGTTAAAGTTCTGGATTTCTTCAGTTTTATTAGCGTCATAAGTACAAATCCACTAATACCACCAAGTAATAGTAACGCTCCAGCACTAAATACTCCACCAAACATAAACACTATAAGCATTGTTACAAATAACATACTGGCAAAATACTTTTCTCTGTATTTTACACCTATATATGCAAATGGTACTGCTGATAAAAATGAGATTAACGGTAAAAATGGCATATATGTAGAAATAACATATAAAATAGCCACAATTGCTGAAAGAATCGCAGTTTCATTCATAGCTTTATTTTTCATTTCTATATTCAATTACTTCACTCCTTACTCCTAGCTAAAAGCCAAAAGTTATTATCGCCTCAATAAACATTATACTATATTTCATTTGAATTTGCATAAATAATGAAACTTTGTAATAGCTCTATTATATAAACAAAAAAGAGGCCTTTTATGTGATATATCACTTAAAAAACCTCTTAATAATCATAATTAAATATTACTACTCAGTAACGAATGGTAATAAAGCGATGATTCTTGATCTCTTAATCGCTTGAGTAAGAGCTCTTTGGTGCTTTGCACAGTTACCAGTTACTCTTCTAGGTAAAATTTTACCTCTTTCAGTTAAGTATCTTTGTAACTTTTTAGTGTCTTTGTAATCTATAGAAGTTGCTTTTTCTTGACAAAAAGAACAACCTTTTCTTTTCTTTCTTCTTTTAAATCCACCAGCCATGTTTGTTTCCCTCCTCTATTCTAGAATGGAATGTCTTCGTCATCTTCAATTGCTTGGAAATCTTCAACGCCAGCACCATAGTTAAATTCATCATTTGACTTAGCGGCAGGTTTCTTATCTCCCCATTCAAGGAACTCAACATTATTAGCTAAAACATCTGTAGAGTATCTTGTCTCTCCAGTATTAGTTTTATAGCTACTCGTAGTAATTGATCCATTTACTGCAACAAGTCTACCTTTAGAAAGATAGTTCGCCGAGTTTTCAGCCTGCTTGCCCCAAACCACTATACGAATAAAATCTGCTGTAGCCTGTCCCTTGTCTTCAAACTCTTTCTTTTTATCACGTGAAAGATTCTTATCAACTGCTAATGTAAAATTAGCAACTGCACGACCGCTTCCTGCTACAAATCTTAATTCTGGGTCTCTAACTAGCCTACCTATTAAAACAACGCTATTCATAACAAATCCCACCTTTCAAAATTATCAAGATTATATTACTTATCTTCTAAATTGATAACGATGTATCTGATTACTTCGTCAGCAATTTTGAAATTTCTTTCTAATTCTTTTGGTAAGTCTGTTGGAGCCATGAAGTTAACGTGCACGTAGTAACCTTCTTTTAACTTTTCGATTTCGTAAGCTAATTTTCTAGTACCCCACTCGTCTACCTTCTTGATCTCTCCATTAGCAGAAATGATTCCCGTGAATTTTTCAATCATCGAGTTTCTTTTTTCTTCTTCTAGATTAGGTCTTAAAACAAAAATAGTTTCGTAATTTCTCATTATAATTACACCTCCCTATGGTCTAATAATTTGGCCCTACAACTTTTTGTAGAGCAGAAAGGTTGTCGCATGCCGAAACACACTCTAACTTTTGCATTATATCATTTGTATCTTATATACGCAATAGTTTTAGATTATTTAGGAAAAACTTTTTAAAAGTCATACATAAACTTTATTTTGCTATCTCAATATCGTCACGAGTTATCTTCTTAATTCTCTTTTCGAGATTTTGTCTAGTAATCCAAATCTGTTTTTCGCACTTTAGGCATTTTATTCTAAAATCCATGCCTGTTCTCATTACTTCAAATTTTGAATTTCCACATGGATGTGATTTTTTAGTTTCTATAATATCTTTAACTTGTAAGTCCATATATAAACTACCTCCATCCAATCGGTGTCACGAGTTTACCTTCAGTAACTCTTTTCACATGATATATAATCATACCATCTTTATCTGTTTCTTCTAAAATATCCATAAGTTCTTCAATTTGCTCTTCTTTGAATTTAAGAGACAAGCCGCAGCTTGCAGATATTTCACGTGGTGTTGGAATTAACTCAACATCTAATTTTTCTTTAGTTATTTTTTCTGTCTTAATAGCCTTGTGAGTTGAATCAAAGGTTATTACATAAAATTCTTTTGCTAACATATTTACACCTATATTCTAATTGTATTTTTTGCTTTATTCATATGCTCAACTATTGTGAACATATTGCTAACGCCACCAACTGCCAATTTATCTTTTGCCATGTAATAATCAAGACACGTTCCACAAGATAGTATCTCCACACCTTGTGATTCAAGTATTCTTAAATGTTCAAGTACCGCTGAACCTTCTATAGTTAAATTAACTCCACCATTTAAAAAGAGTATCGCTTTTGGATATGGCTGAACTTCAGTTAATGTATAGAAGTAACCTTTCATTAGCACCTCACCAAGTTCATCATTTCCTTCACCAAGTTTATCTTTTCCAACAACTATAACAATATCATGAATTGATGGCTTTGCTTCTGGCATCATCTCTTTCGCTAAAACTTCACCTTTAAATATATCTATATAAAAGTCTGAGCCAATCTCTTCAACTGTAAAATTACAATTTAAACTCGTCGCTAATTTAGAAACATTTTCTTTAGCTGTTTTGTTATCTACTATAGTAAGAACATTTTCTACACCAGCAGATTCAATCGCTTTTTTAGTTTGTATCACCGGTTTCGGACAATCTAGTCCACGTGCATCAACTTCAATCTTCACTGATTCTACCTCCTTAAAGATCATATTTTCTTCTAGTACACTATTATAATTTGATTCATATCTATTAGATTTTATCATCGATACATTCCTCTATGTTATAAATTTTTTAAATACACTTTCAAAAAACATTAAAAAAATCAATAATACATTATCCAGATATAAGATTTTTAAAATCTCCAGCTACAATATTATCTATTATAAATAAGAATATATTGTAGTTATAAAAGAAACTACCAAGCGTTGATAATTTAATACTCTCCATAACTGCAGTATTTGAAACTATTGGAGTTGTAAATACTACGATAGTCATAAGAACGTAGATAATTAAGCAACCCTTTATACCACCAAATATAATTCCACTTAGCTGGTTAACTTGCTTTAGTACTGGAAGCTTTACAAATGTATCAAGTAGTATAGATAAAAGTTTTATTGCAAACAAACACACTAGAAATATAAGCAAAAAAGCAATTCCATTTAATATAAAACTAGAAAAATAATCCGCAAATCTATCTACCGCATTACCACCAGTGTTCATACTTGTAAATTCCGTAAAGAAATTAATAACTTCTCCCTTGATGCTTGCTGGAAGATTTAAGTTGTCAAACATTGATGGATCAATTGACTCTGGACTAATTGATCCAACTTCGCCGTTTAGAGAAAAACTTGATTTGATATGATTTGAAATACCCTCTTTCATATTGCCAAACCAGCTGTATTCTCTGGCGATGTATATAGCTGTCGATTTATAATACATCTTCGCTAACACACCACTAACTATATAACCAACAATACCTGCAATTGATCTTACAAATCCTCTTGTAAAGCCTCTGAACAGGTTATAGATAAGTATTATTGCTATTACAATATCTACCCAATTAAACATTCATCCATCCCCTTTATTAGTTTAAAGCAAATAAATCATAACTGTCATTATAAAGTATACCGATCTTATTATCATCAATCCAAGATATTGATATTGGATTTTCCTTTATAAGTTGTATACCTAAAACTGCTCCATTTTCATCTAGTATATATAATTTATCATCTGCAAAGTAGCAAGTTTTCAGACCATATTTTGTCATCTTCTGAATCGTATTTTCTATCTCAATTTCAATAGTTACTATTCCTAAGGTATTAACTATTACTAAAACATTATCACTTCTAGTATCTGCTATGTCTTTAGACTCTATAATTAGGTTAGCAACTACATTACCTGATTTATCTATAGAGAAACTACTAAGCTCCCTTTCGAACAAATAATCTTCAAATAATGCTTCATTTGCAAAACTATATCGGCTTATACCTTTATCAGTAACTACTACAATTGAATCACTTACAATATCAAGATCATATATAATTTGATCTTCTTTATTCATAATACCAGTAAGTTTTCCATCAGTAGAGTATGTCATTATACTTGAAAACACAGTTTCATTTTCAACCTTATATAAACTAATAGCAAGAACATCATCTTTTGATGATATATCAAGATTCGTTACATTATATCCCGGCACTAAAATTTCACACTCAACTTTGCAGTCTTTACTTAAAACTCTTGCCATGCCATCTTCTTCAAAATAAACTAAAAATTTATCACTGGAATTAACAATCATCTCTTTAATCTTTCCCATTGCCAATTGTTTTCCAAGAATTTCACCTTTTTTGTTGATGCTATATATATCACCAGCAAGTCTATTTGCTACAACAATCAAGTCTCCACTTGACTCTATTAAAACATCACTTGCATTAATTTCTTTTTTCCACTTAATTTCCATATTTTGATCATAAAAATATAAAGTATCTTCATCTTTTATAATCGTATAGTCAGTATTTGATTTAACTATTGTTGCACTCTTATAATCTAAATTAGATTTGAACTCATAAGAGTATGTATTTTCAACCTTCACATTACCAAAACTTATAGCACCTCTTAGACCTGAACCTACAATACCGAAGTTAAATATAATAAGTACACTTAAAGTGAAAACCAATAGAGACAGCTTGCTAATTTTCACACGTCTCCTTCTTCTTCTTTTTTTCCTACTTCTTTTCTTTACTTGATTTCCCTCACTCAACTCGATTCACCCACAAACATCCGATTATTTTCTTGCCCCAATTAGTTCTTTTAGTCTATCTAAATCTTCTTTATTATCAATATCCATACTTTCACGAACATCAATAATATCAACTTTTTTTATAATATCTCTATTTTTATTAATTACAACTTTTCCGCCCACATCACCTTCTAGTTTAAGAAATTCATCGCTTAAATTTAGAGGAAATATAACAGGGGCACCCATTTGGCCCTTATAATTTGATATAACTATGTGTTTATATGTTTTACAAAATTCATTTAATAAGAGGTTCATAGTTTCAGCACTAAGTAGTGGTTGATCACCCATTAAAAATGATATACCTTTATGTATTCCACTATTTCTAATCGCAAGCTTTATAGCTTCACTTTGTCCTTTTTCCCTTAGTGGATTGTGGATTGCTTTAATTTTATACTTATCTGCGATAAGCTTTAGCTCATCCTCTCCATAAATCATAAGAACTTCATCAAAGTTACTTTTAAGTGCATTTTCAATAACGTATTCTACTATATTTTTACCGCCTAAATCCATAAGAAGTTTATTTTGACCCATTCTCCTTGAAAGACCCGAGCACATAATTACTGCTAACATAATATCATCCTATCCTTTTTTACTTAAAAATTTCTTTTACATATTAACTAGAACAAATTATAACTATAAAAACCTATACTTTTAGTAATTTATATATGTTTTTATAGTTGGCTCTATAGTCTCCAACTCATCTGATATATAGATAAATTGTTCTTTTCTTTCTTTATTTACGGCTTTCGTTAAAACTAAATATTTATCTTTAGAAATCATATTCTCAAATAGACCTTCTTCAGATTTAACTATAGATATTATATCTTCTTTTTTAATCATATCACCAAGCTCTTTACCCAGTATATTTGCAACTCTTTTTGAGTTATAAATGTATCTTTCATCTATAGATACACCTATTACATCTAGAGAAATTACTGCAAATACTTTATTAGAGTATACCGGTAGCACTGGTTCATTATTTCGATAAGCCTTAAGAGATTTTCTTCTTGATCCATCAGCTTCTATTAAAACTAGATCAAAAAATTCACTTTCAATATAACTTCTTAGTTCGTCTTCACTAGAAGCTATAATTTTTCCATTTATACTTTTGCCACCAAACACTGTTATACCACTGCGTTCTCCTATAATATTGTCCACAATTGTTTCAAAAATCTTAGTAGTAGTAGTAACGAGTACTTTAAGACCTTGTTTTGCGGCTTCAAACGCTATATTAAACATAATAGTCGTTTTGCCACCGCCACCAACAAAGCTAATTACATCATTTTTTTCTATAGAATTCATAATATCTTTATTCATATATTCACCCTATATTTTTGACTTATATATTACTTATAAAAACTCAATTCCCATAATTGCCATGTCGTCATTAATAACACCACCACTATGTCTAAGAGTTCTTTTTACAATTTCACTTACAATACCATTTGTTTCCATATTTTTCGTTTGCTCTAGTATATCCTCAAGCAACTCTGCGAAGAATATACCTTTTTTATCTTTTGCCTCTGATATTCCATCAGTATATAAAAGAAGCTTGTCTCCTCTCTCAACTTTAAATTCATTAACTGCACATAGGGTATGTTCGTATATCTCACATATTGGTATTCCAACAGTATCAATTTCACTTACCAAGTTATCTTTAGCCTTAATATGAACAGGTAAACAGTTGTGACCTGCATTACTTATATTAATCGACTTAGATGTCTTATTATAAACACAGTATAAAATAGTAAAGTACTTATCATCAGCTATACCAAGTTCCATATATTTTTCCATAAGTATTTTAAGCGCTGCACATGGTTTTTTTGCAGTTGACCTCATATTTTTAAGCGTCTGATTAACAAACATCGTAACAAGTGAACTTGTTACACCATGTCCAGATACATCAGCTATATAAAAAGCTACGTTTTCATCGTCTATTTCAATTATGTCAAACATATCTCCGCCAAGTAACTCTGCTGGTTTATAAATACCTGAAAAAGAAATCATCTCAGAATATCTACCATTATCAGGTATCAGGCTTTTTTGTATAACCTTTGCAAATTCTAGATCTGATTTCATCTTCTTATTTTGAAGTTCAATCATATCTTCGTGTTTTTTACTAATAGTTATATCTCTAAATACCTCAACATAGTATCCCGGACTATTCTTTAGAAGCGCACTTATAACAGAGTATTTTTTCTCATTTATAGTTACTTCTTTAGAAAGTGGACCTGAGCATTTAATTTGATTGTGACATATACATGATTTGCATGAAAAACTATTACCAAATAGCGAGTGACACTTTTCACCTATAAAGTTTCCAGCCTCACTTAACATTCTTGCATTTTGATATACAACTAGTCCTTTTATATCAATCACTCTGACCATATCTTGCATACTCGAGAATATATCCTCATAAAATCCATACATTTCAAATGGCAGGTCTGATATTTGTGAAACACTATCCATTTGTTTATTCATAAGTTACCTCGCTGTTTTAGGCGGTTTTTGACCCATATATTGGTATAAGTAACATTTAATTTTACCATTATATAATTTTCTATTTTTCGAAGATTTTTTTCCATAATTTTTTTCAAACTCTTCATGAGATGTAAGTATGAACTTAGACCAAGTTTTAAGTCTTCCAAAGCTCTCCCCCATCATAGAGTACATTGCTTCAACTTCTTCTTTTTCTCCAAGTCTTTCACCATATGGTGGATTGCTAACGATGAAACCGTATAGATGATCACTTTTAACATCTTTTGCGTCTCTAACTCCAAATACTATATCTTCTTCAACTCCAGCTTTTTCTGCATTCTCTTTTGCAATTTCAATTGATTTTGCGTCTATATCATAACATTCAATTCTAAGTTCTGCTTCGTAGTTAATTGCAGAATATGCTTTAACTCTCTCTTCTTTCCACATTTCTGTTTTTATAAATGCCCACTCTTCAGATACAAACTTTCTACTAAGACCTGGAGCAATATTTCTAGCCATCATAGCTGCTTCAATTCCAATAGTACCAGTACCACACATTGGATCCATTAAAGCAATTTTAGAATGCCAATTTGCTGATTTTAGTAGAGCTGCTGCAAGTGTTTCTTTTAGAGGTGCTGCATTAGCATTTTCTCTATAACCTCTCTTGTGAAGTCCAACACCGCTAGTATCAACACTTATAGTTACTACATCTTTTAAAATAGCTACAAGAATTGGGAACTTTGCACCTGTTTCATCAAACCACTCTATACCATAGTGATCTCTTAATCTATTTACTACTGCCTTTTTAGCTATAGCCTGACAATCAGATAAACTAAATAACTTACTGCTGATACTCTTTGCGTTAACAGGGAATTCACCGTCTTCAGGAATATAATCTTCCCATGGAATACTTTTAACTCCTTGGAATAATTCTTCAAAAGAAGTAGCCTTAAATTCTTTTAACATAAGGAATACTCTGTCAGCTGTTCTTAGCCATAAATTTGCTTTTATAAGTCCATATTCGTCAGCGTCAAATAAAACTCTACCATTTTCTACCGATACATTCTCAAATCCTAATGCTTTTACTTCTTTTCCAACAATGCCTTCGATACCAAACGCAGCTGTTGCAATCAATCTATAAGTTGCCATATTAAATCTCCTATTTCCCTTAATGTACACCATGTGCACGATATTATTATTAAATATATTCTATCATATATCTCATAAAAAAATCCTCTTGAATTAATCAAAAGGATTTAAAGTCTTCTATATTTTTTTAATGCTTCGATTTACTATTGTCACATCTACCACATGATATACATGTATCTAGCTTTGTACTGAGATCGGAAACTGCCCGTCTCGAGAAAATACAGGGAATAGACTCTTCTTTTGCTACTTCTTTTATCTTCTCTGTAAGCCTATGTTCTATAAAATCAATGAAGACTATGATCATGTCTGTATCACTTGGAACTTTCATCTTTCTCATACCTTTTTTTCTTCCATCCCAATGCGTATATTCATCAATACCTTTTTCAGTTAATAATGCTGGTATATTACCTAATCTATCTGCTCCAATTAATAGTGCATTCATAGCTTCACCGCCTCTTTCGTATTTGATAATTCTTCTCAACTATAATTTTAATACAAAGATATGCATACGTCAAGTTAAATGATAATTGTTTTCAATTGATTCTGCTGCTATTTTTATGAAATTTATCAATTTTGAGTACAGTATATAAAAATGAGCTATATAACATATGAAAAATTCATACTTTATATAGCTCAATTTATTATAATTTTATTTTATTATCCAAGGTATTTTCTAAGTATAGAATTCAAAATTCCCATATCGATAGGTTTTGATAAGTAATCATCAAAGCCATAACTTACAAGATACTTTTTCTCCGTATCAATAACCTTTGCTGTGCACGCTATTATAGGAACATTATCTGTATTAATTCTTTCAATTTTATCAAAGGCTTCAAAACCATTCATAACAGGCATCATTATATCCATAAGTACAAGATCCGGGTTATGACGAGCAAACATATCTACTCCCTCTTTACCATTTTTTGCAAATATAATTTTATATTTATCCCTAAGCATAAGTTTAAGAGTAACACGGCCTACAATTTCATCTTCAACTATCAGTATCTTTTTATCTTTATTTGTAGTAAAATTTCGATCATCAACTTCGTGTTTTTCTTCCGCTTTTGCTTCAATGTATCCAAGTTTTATATCCATGTTTATTGTTGTGCCAATATTAGTTTTCGATTCGAGTGTTATAGAACCACCCATAAGTTCAACTAGCTGCTTAGATATTGCAAGTCCAAGACCAGTTCCACCATACTCTCTTGTAAGCGAGCTATCAACCTGATTAAATCTTTCGAAAATATATTCTTTTTTTGAATCAGGAACTCCTATTCCACTATCTTCTACTGTTATTCTTAAATTACAATTTTTGCTTGATCTAGATATTTCAGAAACTTTTATTTTGACGTATCCACTCTTTGTAAATTTAAATGAGTTGTCCACTATATTTAAAATCATTTGATTTATTCTATATGAATCACCTATAAGTTTATTCGGTATAGTCTCATCTATCTCTAAGAAAAATTTCAATTTATTATCTTTTGCCTGTATATTATAAAAACTATATATATCATCAAGCATACTTCTAATAGACATTATATTTTTTGTTAGTTCCATTTTACCTTCTTCTATCTTTGAAATCTCAAGTATATTGTTGATAATGTCAGATAGGCGTTTTGTAGATTCTTCTAAAATCTCAATATATTCTTTTTGACTACCTACAAGTTTAGTTGTTTTTAGAAGTTGAACCATTCCCATAATTCCATTCATAGGTGTTCGGATCTCATGTGATGTATTTGCTAAAAAGTTTGTTTTTGCCCTGTTTGCAACATCTGCATCTTCTTTAGCCTTTTGAATTGCATCTGTATTTTCTTTTAATTTTTTTTCAGACAAAACTCGATCAGTCACATCTCTACTGACTTCCACAACACCTGTAACATTTTCATTATCATCTTTTAGTGGAATACCATAAACTTCCCAGTATCTATTCTCCTGGCCTACTTCACTAAGAGTTACTACACTTTTTTCAACATTTCCACTTTTAATCGCAAGAACGCATGGACAATTAGTACATGGCTTCTCTTTATTTTGATATTCACAATAACAATGATTTCCTATAGCTATTGAGTTATTTTTCATGGCTATATTATTTGCCCATATTATTTTTAAATTATTGTCCACCATAACTACATTATCTGGAAGACTATTTAATATCGTTAAAAGTAAACTTTCATCATTTGAGTCCATTTTTAATTTGTAAATTTCAGTATTTAATTTATTAATTTCATCTAAGAATTCTTTATTCTCTATTTTTTCATAATCCAAAATATAGCCTCCAAAATAGTCATCATAATTATCATTAATTAAAATTCCATTTCCGTATAAAATTATATCAGAGTTTTGTGACTATTTCAAAAAAAAGGAACTAATAAATTTGTACACATTACAAATCAGTTTATAATTATCTCAAAACGACCATACCTTTTATTGGATAATATCTCATAGGAGTTTTCCTTTGGAACAAGTAGACTCACGTACTGTGGTGTTTCTTTGTCCGAGTAATCTTCTCTAAATGGATCTAAGTTTACAATTTTATATACAAGTACATTCTCATATATTATATTTTTTTTATCTGGAGAATTTGATACAAAATACAGATCAATTTCATCATATTCTTTAAAGTCCCATGCATTTGCTTCTTCAATTCCAAATGATAAAGTTATTATATTATTCTCATCATCCTTCAAAAATTCCTCGAGTGGTTTTTTCATCGATATATCATTTTTTAATAGAATTGAGTTTTTCTTTCTATCACCTAGTAAATAGTAAACACTTGAGCTAAGTTCACTTAAATACTCATCTTTATTATCTATTTTTCTTATATATATTTCATCAAGATCTTCTTTTCTAAGCTCATCCCCAAAATTTGCATTTTGAGATAATGTGTAGATTCTTATCATCTCATCTTTTGCCTTTATTTCATCAATTGCATTAAGTTGGAATAGTATTAAGAAGAATCCTACAATTATCATAACACCACCAACAATCATTTTTTTTATCATATTTTCTCCCACCCAATTAGTTATCAATTGGAACTTCATAATCAAAGTGAATTTGAACAACTTTTTTATCATTTACCGAACTCATTAGAAACATTGGCTCGAACTCAATATTCATTTGAATATGAATAGTTTGTCTAGACCTCTGAATATTGCTAATTGGATCTATATCAGCTTTATCTAAGTTTGAGAAAACTATAAGTTCCAATTTTTCAAACTTTCTATTTGGTGATTGTAAATTTTCGTCTAATTGCAAATTGTATCTTAAAAATTCTTTGAAACTTTTTTCAAGATTTTGATCATAATTTAAGGTGTCCTTTGTTGAAAGTCCCACATTGATATTATCAAATGTAGAAGTCATAGCTGAGTAAGATGAGCCCACAAGTTCTCTAGATATAATACTTACATAATAATTTTCAAATATCATAGATATTAATGGCAGAACTATAAGAAGTATTAGCAACATCATTACTATTAATATACTTATAGAAGCATTGCCTCTCTTATTCATAACTACACCACTTTTATAAGGATCATATTTTTATATTTTAATTAATTAGCTTTTTCGAAAAACTTACTCGTTTAAATTCGAATTTTTCTTTTTTGTTTTCAAATACAAGATATGCATTTGGCATTCTTGATTCTATTGACCCGCTCACGTAAAACTCAAACCTATCGCCATACCTTACTTCATCTATCGATTTACACTTTATCGTTACATCGTCCATACCTATATCTAATAATTCTTTTTCAAATTGCTTTCGTACGCTATTGGACATACCACCATCTAATTGAACTAACATATGATAAGAGGATGATACATCGTCAAAGTCACTTTTAAATTTAAACGGAATTATGAAATTAACCATTACAACAAAGACAAATAATATGAGCATTAGTACCAAAAGGAAAGTTATCATATTTGAAGACTCCATTAATTGCTCCCTTCAACAGTATCGCTACTAGTAACACTCCCTTGAAAGAGCACTGTTTTTACAGTATCTTTATACCAAGCGTTCATATCAGTAGTCATACTAGTTGCAAGCGTCTTTAAGTTTGGAACTAATATAAAGGCAGTAATTATTAATGCAATTGCTGTATTTATAATTACCGAAACACCAAACTCGCCTTTTATATTTTTGATTTTTTTACACAAGAGAGTACTATGTAAGGAAAATTGAATATTGTGAACAATTCTTTTGTGATAAACCTATAAAGGAAACAGAAATACCTGATGGAAATGAATTACCAGATGGAACCTATGACATTGATGTTACTGTGGAAGATACGGTTGGAAATACTGCTTCTGATTCTACTACTAATGAATTAGTCATTGACGCAACTGCGCCTACC